>JAURVB010013185.1:0-128129 GCA_033002965.1 Piper betle | reverse complement strand
GACCTTGCAAATTGTGTTTGAACTGACTAATTCGGCATCTAATGTAGGCTAGAAGGGACTAGCTTATTGGATATCAAATAGAAATGCATTTTGTGAGTTAGTCTATAAGTTGGAGGATTGATCAGGATCGATGGAATGATTACTTAGTGAGGGATGGAGAGGGGCACAAGTAATTGAACATGACAATTTGTAATATACCTGCAAATGTACCATTTGTTGAGCCTTTCCATATAGTAGTATGTAATACTAATATATATCATTGCTCCCTTCTTCAGTTTATAAGCAATTCTGGACAGCGTTTAATATGTGAGTCTACCAATTTGATTATATGGATGATACGGATCATGTTCTTTGATTCAAAATAACAGCACCCTATCTTTTTAAAATCATTCTGTACTCATGTAGCCATGATTCCATTGTTTTTTTTTAATGTACCCTAGTAACTTGTCTGTGGAAAAAAGCAATTTATCTCTCACAAATGACATGTACACATCGTCCAACAAATTTTCTGAGTCGTCATTTTACTCAGAGCCTAGTTCAAACATAGGGTAATACACAAGTTAGCTGTATAACCCAAAAAAATTGGCATATTGAAACAAATTTTCCCAGTCATGAGTGAGCAACAAAAAAAGGCAATGCATGTTAAACATAAATGCTTGCATTGTTCTGCCATTCAATAAAATGACCTCTACAAGTATCCCATTCTGGCTGCAAAGATAAAAAATCAAAGTCATGTGGATCAACTCAACGATGACTGTGCCCACCACAGTTCTGGCGGGAACATTTCCGTCATATGAGGCAGGGAAGAGCCTAATTTGGTGGCGTTTCTGAGCCACCACGTGAGTGATAGCAGGCGAGTAACCATTGGAGCAGACATCCCTCTTCACATTAACAAGTTCTTGATTGACAACCATGTCAAATTGGCTCTCACTGACCCATCTCGGAAGAGGAAAATATTTTTGGGCCTGAATCCATTAGTCTGAACATAAACTTTGATAAGCTCCGAGCACATCTTGCCTAGGTTCACAATGTGCTCCTTCCGATGACTCTGAATTCTGAATCGTGCAGCATACTTGTTGGCGCCTGGCCAATTAACTGTACTAGCAACACCAGAAATAGAGTGACTAGAAGCACCATGGCTCTTGGGATGGTTCACGTCGGCACCAATGAACATGATTCCTTTGTTGGATTGAATGGCAAGGGAGCTCATCGGGTTTTCAAGGACTTCCATGTTAGACACCTCTCGCACCAAGTTTATCCCCTCATGTTGATCAAAGTTCTTTAGACTGTTTCCCCTGCTTGGAACCAACGACATCAGAGTTGAGAAACAATGCTTTTACCATTGTCATATGCATGAAAACCACAAGCACAGGCTTCCTGAAGCTTTTACCATTGTCGACTCGACAGTACTAAAACTCATAACCAATACCCAATTTAATAAAACATCCCTACTGACAATAGAATAGCAATAACCGCAATTCAGTACTGCACTTATATCATGTTCTAAGAGAAGAAGTAATAAGCAAAAGCATTCGTCCATGAAAGCATTAATCTGAAAATAAGAGGTAAACATTAAACGAACAAATGGAATTGTTGGATGCATACCCACTAGGACCATTTCCAGCTTTAACCATGTTACAAATGACGGACTTCCTATACGATGGCTTTGCCAATGCCCATTTCTTCCACTCTTTATCTTGATTCTTGTCCAGATAGTCCTTGGAGCACCTCTGCCCTGCGGCCATTTTACAGAACTCCATGGGCACCTCATGAACACCATGATCACCGACATGTTAATAAAAATCAAATCCACAAACACAAGCTGTTGTGGCAACAAGAACGAATAGATCAAAAAGCAATAACTCAAAAAGGATTTCTATATTCTGCTCCAACAACAATAGATCAAAAGCAAGAACCTCTAAAAAACTCACAATCCCATCAAAAAGGGGAAACGAACAGCCAACCTGATTGACGACTTTTTGCACGGTCTCCTCCGGGAGCACCTTCATCCCGCCGACGGCGAGCGCCTCGAGCTGGTCGAACCCGCAGGTGGCTGACGGTGCAGACCAGCTTGGTACGAGCTGCGCACAGATAAACTGACCGATCGTAGTCCACGCGGACCGACCGATCGTAGGCCACGCTGGTCGCCGGATCTGCCAGGTTCGCGTATGCCTTGTTCACGTCGGGGAAGTCGCCGCCGCCGGAGCCCACCGAGACGTCTGGGTGGAGCCACTTGGCCAAGCTCCGGTACGCCACCTTGATCTCCACCTGCGTCGCCGTCTCCATCCCCCACAGCACCTCGTACGGGACCCTTGCTGCGGCGACGCCGGTGGAGATGGCGGGACGGCGGATCGCCGGCGATCTAAAGAAGCGGGCCTTTACGGATCTACTGAGGGTGTAAATCCTAAATTACCCTCAACAGCGAAGATCGTTGTGCTGCAGCACAGGAAATTCACCCTCATATACATATATCTAAAAGGAGGTTGTCATGTACTAGAGGATTATTATTACGTTGAAATAAAGTTCTGTTTTTTTAAGTCTACACGTAGCTGCTTCTTTTGGTTTTGCTACTTTTGCTTCTTTAAGCTTTAAGCATTAAAGATTCATAGGGTTTGTCTTTGAAGCCTATAATCGGCTTATCGGATTCCTTAACATAAGGTTTCATCAATTGGCATTCAGAGCCTTAAGGATTCTGCTGTCTTTTGCACAACCACCTTCATCCAATCTGTTTGCTTTTCAGCATCACATAATGTGAATTATCTTTCCCACCACCACCCCAATACCACCTTATAGTTGTCCCTGCTGCTGATAATGTCAACAACTTGCAGTTAATTGGATTTGTGCCTATTTGCTCATTCAGACCTAGGCTACATCAATCCTTGTTTCTGGACAAGCACTTGCTCTTCTTCTTGCAATTCAGAGTGGGTGACAACCCTTGTCTCCTGTTCGAGTTCCATATCATACTTGCTGCTTTACATTGGGTTGGACACCCACTTTGTTGAAGACATTGATTGTCTAAGGGCGACATCTATTTGCTGCTGGCTGGGTCAGTCGTGTTGCCCCTGCAAGGCGACACCCCTCTTTGGTCTTGGTTTGCGGCTTTCGTGCAGCAACTACAGTTTGTGTTGGGCGATGTTAGTTGCTGATTGGATACCACATAGTGACATTGTCTTTGGTGTCTTTGGGGGTTATAACTTCAGCAATTCTAGTCTTACTAGAATTGTTGCCGCCAAGAACTTGTTTCCATAGTTCGACGTCAATGCTTTCTGTCGAGCAGTTCCCCATCAGACCTTGAACTTGCGCGATCGACACCAACCATTGACAAGGGTGACAACTTCTGGGCAGCCATATCAGTCTATATTGTCTTCTAGAAGGGCGACAACAAGTTGATTTCTTTGCCTCCTTTTTGTTGGCTTTGTTCCTATAATTTAATTCTATATAGCCTGTATTGCTGCTGTCATATGCCGCATTTTGTTCCGTGTTTTTGCTGCATATCTGGTAGGCGAATTGGGTATATCATTGGCTGCAAGTATTTATCATGTTTGCCCAGGCATAATTAGCGTTGTTGTTGGGTATCTCTTTGGTGACTACTCTATGCGATCATGGCTCCAAAGCAACATGTTTTGATTATTACTTTGAGATGGATTATTCGTATTGTGACGGGACTTGATCTTCTTACCATCAACAATCTTGCACTTTGAAAGATGAGTTATGATGTAGTACATTTGAAACTTTTAATCCTCAAACAATAGAGGATCAACTTGATCTTATTTTGCAAGCATTGAGGGGAGCTAATAGTCGAGATAAGAGTCATTAGACCCGGATGAAAGCTTATGATCAGTGTTATCAGAATTTAATGAATAGTTTTGATAAATTTTATGCAATGGAGCTGACTAGTCAAACTCCTCAATTGTAGAGAATAAATGCACCGCCTTGGTGACTACTATGTTGTCTACTCAATCCCTTAGAGTTGTGACACCACGTGCAGTCCACCAACAAATAGTGCGGCCACCAATTTCGGCTATTACAATGCATCTTGTTATCCTTGAGAACATGATTAATAAAGAAGGATCATCTCTTTCAAACAAAGTTCGTACCACCCCCATCGAGAAAGATTCAAAATCAGATACTTTGAGTACATATCCTTGAGACGAAGTTGTTGGAACTTAAGTATTGGACAATTGTTCGCATTTTATTTCTTTTAAAGCTGATACACTTGAATGGACAAATATAACAATTGACGAGCCATAAGAGGAATTCGCTGAATTGGTTGTAATAAAAGAGGTTTTAGTATCTCCATTCTCATTGCTTGAAGCTATTAGAGTTCCACTAAATTTGAAGATTTATCTACACCTGATTTGATGATTAAAGAGCGTTATGAAGATCCATGTTATCTAGATGTTACCAATGATCACTTGAAGCTTTTCAAAAGCTTATTTGTCAAGTTTGGATTCAATATTATTAGAGTGATTGGATAAATATTCTATCTCTCAAGTGTGAGTTTACCGATTGCCAGAACATGAAGCTTCAACCACTTAGGTGAATTTTTTCAGAAGAGGGGAAAGATGCATAGTTTAACTCATCATTGTATGATCCAAAGAGACTTCTTACGATCTTTCTTTAACAGATTTTACAAAATAACTTCATTCAGAATTTGAAGACAAATTCTTTTCAACCAAGAGAGACCGATGAGAGACAATACTCTTCTCTTAGTTATATTAGAATAAGTTTCCTATGATAAGTTCTTAGTTGTTTATGTTTTAATTTCTATTTATGTATTATTAATTAGGGGTATTTTGGTCATTATTTTCGTCATTATATATTAATTATTGTAAACAACTCAAGAAGGGCATATTAGTCATTATCATGATTTAATTAAGTCATTATATATATATATATATATATATATATATATATATATATATATATATATATATAGGTCATAATGTACTCAGACAATTATTATTACGCTGAAATAAAGTTCTACTTTTTTTAGCCTACACGATTCTTCTGATTTTGCTACATTTTGATTCTTCAAGCTTGAGTATTAAAAATTAACCGGGTTCGTCGTTGAAGCCTATGATAACTTATCGGATTCCTTAACACAAGGTTTCCTCACTTCCCAAACAGACCTAATTTTCCAAAAGGTTAGGTCCGGCCAAAGATATATGCCCATTTAATGACATGGGTTCTAAAAAAAAAATACTTTGGACATGGCCAAATCCAATCCATCCAAAATCTTGATACCATAGCCATATCCTCTTACATAATAGGGCATATCAAGCTCATCAACCAGAACAGAATCAGGAACTGACCCGAAAATCTGGATTCGAGCTCCAAATATCCAAATCTAAGTTCCATTCCTAAATTGCATAATTAGTGACCCCACACCTCCATCTGACACCACTTCTAAAATCAAGATTATATGTTTTGTGGAATGCAACATAAAGAGGCATGAAAGGATGCATATATGGGAGAAAAATAACATAAGTCATAGAAGAAGGGTGTGAAAAAAGAGCTTTGGCTACCACAAGATAGTAAACTGAGTGTTCATATATTTTATTTCAAACTGCGCTGAGCAGGAAAAAATGATTGTTAATTGTAGCACAACATCGTGGAAGAGGATTTTATTATTGGTACTACTGGAAATAAAATATTCATGCTAAAGAACAGAGTAATGTAACAATATCAAAGAAATGTAAGAGTAGAGAAAGCAAACTAGCATTTTATACATGGTTGAAGCTGTTCAAGCAGAAAGTGAAGAATGACTTAAACTAAATCACAGATTCACAACAGAACCAAACAAAGAATTTGGCATCTTAATAAAGATATTACAAGAGGATGCATCGAAACAGAGGGCAACTACAAAAGGCAACAAATTCTTGGGAGTGTTATTATTGTAAATAGTCTAATAGGAAAGATAAAAAATCGTCAGTCTGTCCTTACACTAGTTGCTTACTCTTGCATCATCATATATGTTACATCTCTAGTTTTAATGTGGGCATAACTCTACAGTACATAATTCGGGGAACACACGCAGAAAATCTTACAGATGCATTAGCTAGAATGACCGCATTTCCAACCAATAAATGAAAATGAAAAAATAATTATAATCCAACAGTACAAGATGTGAACAAACAGGTGCAATAACTCCTTTTATTCTATCCATGATGGTGTAACTCAATCACAAGAAATACAACATCATATGATAACAATAAGAAAACTGCAAATGTAGCCCCTCTCTACTTCAAATGATCATGCTCGCTTAAACTAGTGATAAAAAAGCTTACTAAGGATATAGATTTTCATGATTGCCATTTAATACAAAAAGAACTGAAAAGCAAAGGGCAAAAGATATGTGCTTCACTAACCGAGAGTCAGTACATTCAGTCAACCAAGTGTGTGACAGCTAGAACAAATACTCATAGAGTAAACTTGCGACCAGACATTTTTTCAGATTCATAAAGAATGTGATTAATAAGGCCCCTTGCGGCACTGCAAATACATCATGCTGAGTGTTATCATCATCAACATGCAGATCTAATAGTAAAACTCATAGATGGAATTGCATAATATTAGAATTGAGAAAATCAAAACTTACTCATCCTTAAGCTTTAGAATCTTCTCTGGATCTGTCTCATGCATGTGCTTTTTGAACTGTTGCCTTACCATATCAATAACTAACTCTGTATTGTGTTGCTAGAGAAAGACACGAATTATGCACATTAGTTCCTCTACGCTTAAAAAAAAACATTTACGAGAATAGAAAGATAAAATGTGTGCAGGCACAACACCCGATGGCCAATAAATTTTGCTCTCCGTAGACACTCTCGAAAGAGCTGCCAAGACATTATGAAAAACATTTTGTGAGGCTAGAATATTTTAAGCCACGAAGATTTAACAACAAGAAAAATATCACACTACCCTAATTGCATTTTTTGCAAGCTCTGGGGGTAAGGCTGTCTGAAGAGAAGGCATTTTTTGGATTTATTCCTACCACAATAAAGATGATTTTTTTGAAGGCTGCCCGGTGCATGGCGCTTCAAGCTATGTTAGAATCAAGGAAAGGGAGTCTTATGTACAAAATATTAAGTATTCTAAAAAGAATAAATTTCAAGGTTCAAGCAGAAACATAAGCTTCTATAAATGGCATATATATCAAATATCTATGAATAGAATCTCAATGACAGTTCAAATTGAAAACACTAGGTAATTCATGCAGCTTAAAAATCGAGGTCCTATGATAATTATGATACATGTGCACATTTGACAAGTATCAAAATCAAAGGATCTTCACCCCTGCTCGCCACTTGTTCCTGATGTAGAGCATGCTCTATCCTAGCAACCAAAATAAAATAATCAACACGAACAATAATATGTTTTGCCCCACCATATGTGCCAATATAAAGCTTTCCAGCCTCAAGACAGTCCAATTTCAGGCAATCCAACCACTGCACTACTTTTATTGCCAAATCACCCACCAAAAATCTATCTACAACCAAACCTATACCTTCCACAACTTTTTCTGCATCGTGCTCCACCCATTCCATCGGATTGTAAAATTCGCATAATGAGGACAACCAGAGTATCACATTCGCAATGTAGTAGCACATGACCACATAAGCAGAGGAACAAAGCTATAACATGTAGGCAATATCATACAGCCTGTTCATAATTGCTGATAGAATGGTGGGAATGGTCAAAGTGGGTGAGATTGGCATGGAGAAGTTTAAGTTAATTTGAGCAATGAACATCATTCCGGGTGCAACAACTTCACAAAACCCATGAATACCATAGTCAATGGCAACAAATTGATAGATATTGGCAACCATACAGAGGAATTAAGCTTGGTTATTATTATGAGATTGATCTGGGAAGGAGAAGGAATCGGAATATCACCTGTTCTCGGCTTCCGATTCTGCCGGCGGCGGGGACAGCCGGAAATTGATGGGAGGGAGGAGTGGGCTAGAGTTCACCAAGCGTCAGTTTGAGGATTTCTTTAGGTCGTTTGGTTGGCGCCACATTTTTAAATATTCAACTTTATTAGTGATGTATATTTAAATTTAAAAAAAATTAATACACGCCCTCTTAAAAGTAGTTAGCATCTGTCCGCATCTACAAAAATTTTGTATGCTGCAAACTTTTTGCAAACATTGTTCGTATTTGTCAGTGAATTATTTTGCAGGACATCATGAATACAGACACCAATCTCTATCAACTATTTATTATGCCTACAATCACAAGGTTGGGATGCTACCGGCAATAGGGATGCAGAGCTCCTAAACGAGTGAGCAAGCCGAGTTCGATTTGTATTCGAACTCAATTTAGATAGTTCGAAGTTCATTCGAATTCGACTCGAGCTCGAACGAGTTTTGAACATGCATGTTCGAGTTCAAACTTAACTCGAATATTTTTATGTTGTGCGACCTCGACTCAAATTCGAATACACTTAAACTATTTAATTTTGACAAGTTCGAATCTTGTTTGTGAGCTTGAAACCGGCTCGATTGTAAAGTAACATAATAACCCATTTAAAAAAATGAAGTCAACACAAATTGAATTGATGACCTTCATAGTCTTCAACTTAAATACCCACCATTTAAACTATTTCACTACTTTGTTATTAAATTGTATATAAATAAATATAACTAGTTATAATTAAACTTATTAGTATATATATAATATAAAGGCTATATTATTATATTATTTTATCGAGTTGAGTTCGAATCAAGCTATGAGTCAATTTCGAGTCAAGTTCGAGCTATAACCGAGTCAAGTCGAGTAAACTCGGCTTAAAGGATTTGAGTACGAGTCGAGTTCGACCTCGGGCATTTAAATGTCGAGTTTCGAGTCGAGGCAAACCAAGCTGAACAGTAGATGTTCATGAATTAGCTCGCTTAATTAGCAGCCCTATGAGGAAGTATTGCGATTGGAAGAATATATGACGTGTGAAACTGAGAATCGGGGTGAAATCGAGAATTAGAATGTTGGAGGGCTTTGAAGCCATGAAGATGGATATAACTCCGGTAATGATAATCCACCATCAAATATGATATCATAAATTATATGAATCCAAAACTTATCATTTTTGTCCAAAAATAAATTCTTTTTATCATACTAATTCTTAAACAGGTACATGACTGATTGATAAGAACTTGGTTTAAATTACAGCGTAATAACAATTCGTGTGCATGAAACGCCCCACATTAGTGATTCCAAATTAATTATGGCAAAAGGAATTTTTATAACCAAACTCTCAGCTTTGTCATCATTTCTCATACGATAAAATTTTCCAAGCTAATATAATAAATTTATTACAAGCATATATCTCTTATTGGCAAACAGGAAGATGAGCATCTTCATAAATCATTAAGATGAGCATCTTCTTATAATATTGGGTGGATTTGATAAAAATCAAATGGGAGGTAGACACCAAAATGTGATTTGGAAGTTGTTCAAATCTGATTTTAAAAGAAAAAAATCTTATTAAAAAAATATTGCGTATTCGAGCAGCTTCAGCTACACCTTTGCCTCTCTCTCTCTTGTTACTAGTTCATAAATAATTAATAATTAAATTGACACAGGAGAAATGACTATCTTGTTAAATATAATCATTCATTCATACTTTTGCATTAGAATTACTTATAAGGGTACTAATTAGGAGCCGCCAACCTTAGCTTGATAGCATCTCATTCTAACTCGTCAGATGCATTAGTATTTTCAAACTATCTCACGCTCGGGAAAATCAACTATCATAAAGCCCTCTACATCCTTCGAATAGCTCTTAGCCCTCAGTATAGAAGTCCAGTACTTTCAGACAGACACCTTCATTACCTTTAAAATCCACAAGTTTAGATATGCGTTGTATTACACTACTCGTAATTCTTCACACTTCTCTGGATTTGAGGAATTCAAAATGTGGAGTTGTTCAGATCCCTTAAGAATGGAACGCCCGCTCACCAATCTAGAGCCCGCTTTGATTAGCACGTGCATTCTCTCACTGTGCACGTGTGTCAACTTTCTCTTTGTCTCACATCTCATTGGAAAACCTAAAAATTATACATATATACAAGTCTAGGTAGGGATCATAATATAGTACGCCTACATGCATCATGATCTGGATTTGAGTTTTCAAAATGAAACTCGAAGGATCTTATCCTCTAGGGTTACTAATCCAGAAATTCGTATGATTAAATGACCCATGTGGAGTGGGATATGATAAATCCACCATTTGACACGCCCGCTTACTTGTCAAATCAAATGACGATAGAGTGAGATCAAACAAGAAGCGAATCCTAAATGGACCTGGTAGAAGCTCTAATCGTGTCCACACTCTTAGGCGGCGAGCTCCTACTATGACAATCAAATCTAAAAGCAAATGTCCACTCTCTGAATTATTCAGTTACACATCCTAAACAAGACACTCATATTAAGCATTCACATCCATCCACATCATGATTTTTTAAATTACGTTGCAGTTAATTAGAAACTTATACTTAATTTACCTAATTAGGTCATTAACATTCATTTCATATCATTTAAATCATGCAAATTTATTTTTATTTACAATCTAAGCATTTCATCATGCAAATCGATCAAATCCTAGCATGCAGAACTATTAATTATCAATTTTAATTAATTAGGTCGAAGGTAATTATACATCGCGTTGTTGGAAATCGATGACGATTAGGGTTTGTTGCTTGTTTCGGGACTCAAATTCTACACTCAATAGTGTCTGAAGTTTGATCAACTTCGGCAAAATAAATTCAGCAAAAATCTGACAAATTCTGGTGAATCCAATTTTTGGCAGCTTTTCGGGGACTTTTTGGCTATTTTCCGGCAACTTTTTCGTTGAGGTGGTTCGGGGTTGTGGGTGGGCACTAGCTCGGCGAGCTCGACATGACTGCGGTGAGGGCGAGGGCAATGGCAGTGGCAATGATTGTCGGTGGTGGCCTTGGGTCGGTCAGGGTCGCTCACCGTGCACGATTGGCCCTGTGCCGGTCTCGGTGGCGGCACACGATGGGGGAAGGGCTTGTCTGGGTAGGCGGGGTGGTGATGGCAGCACCGCTATGCTAGAGTCAGCATCAGGGCGAGACTTTGGCGCGCCAAAGAGGCCGGGTGGCGGCTTGGATGGTGGGGGAACGGCTTGGCAAACTCTAGTGGAGCTCAACGGCGTCGATCAGTGGTGGTGCGGCAGCCAGAGGTGGCATCGGCAGTGGCGTCCAAGGCGGCATTCAGGGAGAGAAGGCGAAGAGTCAGGGTGAAGGGTTTCAGTAGCAACTTCATAGTTAAAAATAACAACTAGCTCTTAATAAATAAAAAAATCGATAAAAATATGAAAAAAATATCATAAAATATAATGCACTCAATTACATCAAAATGACATGTACTATAACCAATAACCCACCCAAACTGCTATATAACGTGCCTTAATACGTTATTCGGCCTAAAAATAATTCTACGATCAAATACATAAAAAAAATAATTGCATACTCTTATATACTCTCATAACTCTTTTCTCATCATTTTTCTAACATTATCATTATATACTTAAGTACACCTGACCTTCATCGTTCATAACGCACGACCGACTTCGACTCAACACATGTGTCATAAAACTGATTCAACTCGAACTGATGGTTAAACCGACTAGTTTGCTAATATAAAATTTTGACTCAAGTCATGAGTTTTACAACCTTCCCTCAGATAAAATTCGTCCTCAAAATTTTACCCAGGAAAGTTTCAAATTCATTACTAATATGAAAAGCTAAATCTCAACTATAGTACCTGGTTGTGAAGCTCGTTGCTCGAATAATTCCAAATATCTCTTCTTCATCTCCTCTTCACATTCCCATGTAGATTCCTCAACTCCTCGTTGAGTCCATTGCACTCATACGAGTGGAACTTCTTTTCTTCTAAGAACCTTCACTTGACGGTCCACAATCTTGACTGCATCCTTTCGGTATGTTAGGTTTGGTTGTAACTCTATCTCTCTGTGATGACATGAGAGTTGTTTAGATGGTACGCCTTTAGCAATGACATGTGGAATATACTATGTAAAACTAATATATGAGGCATCAATGCTAGCCTATAGGCCATTTGTCTAATGGTCTGATATATCATGCCAAATGGTCTGATAAGAGAACGTGATCTCCAAATGTGAAATGAATCTCATGTCTGTGCTAATTGGCATAACTTTCTTGAGCTGATTTCATCCTTTTACTAATCTACATCACTACCTCTTGTGTCTGCTGGATCATTTTTGGCCACCAATAAGTTCATTAGACATTGCAGTACATCTTCACTCTACCTGGACACACTGTGCATCTTGAAATGCGAACCTCGTGAAGAATTATACTTTAAAGTCCAGGATACTCTAGAATATCTGGCACGAATAGTCGACCTCTGATTCTTACTAATCTATATGCATCTTTGGCCAATTTCTTGTGTGTTCCCTATTCCATCCACTGACTCAATTGTTTATATGCCTCTTGTGCAACCTTGATTTGTTTAAGTAAACTTGGTTGAATGGTCAATCGTGTCATTATTCTGACCAACTGTCTCTGGCTTGTAGCAAGCTGAGTCACTGACAATATTACCAATCTTATTGTGCTTTGAACTAGCTTCTTGCTCAGAGCATCTGCTATCACATTTGCCTTGCTCTTGTGCTACGCTATGTTGACCTCATAATTTGATAATAGCTCTAACCGTATTCTTTGTCAACTATTAAAATCTTTCTACGTGAAGATGTATTTTAGACTCTGGTGATCAGTTAAGAGTTTAAACGATGTTTCATATAAATAATGCCTCCATATTTTGAGTGTGCATATGGCTACTGCAAGCTCTAGGTCGTGTGCAGGACAGTTATGCTCATGCACCTTGAGCTGATGAGATGCATAGGCTATATAACCTTATCATTCTATATCAAAACAAGACCTAGACCAACTCCTGAGGCATCTGTATGGACCACAAAATCTTTATGTCCTTTTGGCAATGCGAGGACACGCACCGAAGTCAACCTCTCTTTTAGCATCATGAAACTATGCCCACATTCATCCGTCCATCTGAATCATTCTTCCTTCCTATTCAGCAGTGTAAGAGGAGTTGCTATGGAAGAGAAACACTGTATGAACCATTTGTAGTATCTAGCTAAGTCTAGGAAACTCTGAACCTCTATAGTAGTCTTCAGCTGTTTCCACTGTACTACTGTTTCTATCTTGGCTCGATCTTGAGATATCTGCTGCTAAGATTATATGGCTGAGAAAATTCACTTATGAGAGCCAAAAGCTTCACTTCAAAAACTTTTTGTATAATCTATGCTCTTTCAATGTCTAAAACACAATCCTCATATGTTGTTCATGCTCTTCCTTGGATGAAGAGTATATTAGTATGTCAGCTAAAAAGATGATCTCAAACTGGTCCAAATATGGATTGAACACTTTGTTCATCAAGTCCATAAATGCCATTGGAGCATTGATCAATCTAAAAGGCATGACTAAAAACTCATAGAGGTCATATCTGATCCTGAATGTAGTCTTCGAGATGTCTTTTGCTCTAATCTTCAACTGGTAGCATCCTGACTTCAAATCTATCTTCAAGAAGACAACTGTTAAATTCAAGTGGTTGAATAGATCATCGATGCAAGGAACAAGGTATCTATTCTAAATAATTGCATAGTTTAGTATCCTGCAATCGAAACATAAACACATGTTTCTATCCTTCTTCCTCACAAATAGTATTGGTACACCCCATGGAGAGACACTCAGTATGTTGAACCTTTGATTCAATAATGCCCAACAACTAGTTTTTTGATTTATAATATTATGATTTTGTCCATCCCTTCAACCTGAATTGGAAGGGGTGTTACAAACCCACCCCATGACATCGCTATAATTAATTGATCCAACTATAAAAAATATATATGTAGTTAAACTAATTAGAGATTGAAAATATAGTATAAAATTTTAATTTGAATAGAGTTATACTCTAAAGGTTTGTAACAATATTTTATACAAGTAAAAATAAAAATCTTAAATTAGATTGATATTTGTGTAATTGTAATTTTAATACAAGGCTAGAATCAAATGACATTATAAAAAAAGTTAAAATGCCATAAATGTAGTAGAGACTTTTAATTCTAGTAAAATTATACTCAATGGATTTTGAAGAAAAGTAATTAATATTTATAAAAATCTTAAACTATATATGTATATGTGTGATTATAGTATAATTATAAGATCAGAATCAACGATAATACTAAAAAAATCAAAATTTTAAAGGTTTAGGTAGGGGTGAGCATTCGGGTTCTGATCGACTGAACTGAATTTACCAAACTAAGTTTAGTAGTCAGGTTTCAAAACCGAAACCAAATCGAATAACAGAAATTTATAATATTTTATAAAAGAAATAGATTTGTTTAATTATTTAAGCAAATTTATATCATTATTATAGTAAAGATAATCATTTAATAAGTAATTTTAAATACCTAATATAATAAACAGTAGAAATATAACATAAAAATATTATAATTTTATGATAATTAATATAAAGTATAGATTTTATAATATTTTTTTAATGAATTTTGGTTATTTCGGTTATAATAACCAAATGGCATTCAGTTTTCATACTTGAGAACTGAAAACTGAACTGGATTTCTTCGTAACCAAACCAAATTGCTTATTTGGTTTTGATTCGGTTTGGTTTTCAGTCTTCACCGAAACATGTTCACCCATTTTCTTAGGGTTTTCACACGTATTCACAAAAACACACACACCGAAAAAGAAAAAAAGAAAAAATAAAAAAGAGGGTGATCATTGGAGTTGAGCTTAAATATCAGGTACACCGTGCTGCCGTCCAGTCCGTCTTAACTCGTGTCTCCATTCAAAACATTGACCCACATTTTTCACTTAAAATACTCATTTCCCCATAAAAGTAAATTTAAAAAAACCATTACCACGTACTTTGTATAAGCTATGTATGCCCATCTACTTAACATTAAAAAAACAATATATACAATGCTAAATTGATGGGGAGGAAGACCAATTGGCAATCGCAATGTTTTTTGTTCCAGACTCATTTGGCCTACACTTTCTTTATGTTTTGTTTATGTCATTTTTTATTTACATCAGTTACCCGTTTACACCGGCGATCCTCACACCCAAATAAAAAAAGAAAGCCCTATTAAAAGCCTAAATTTTCGAGCCCCTGGCTAACAGACGGGTTAGTTCCTGATCAAGAAGACCTCATGGGCCAAGTTCATCAAGGGCTCCAAGCACCCGGGGGCTGAACTTCCTTGCAAACAAGAACCGGTCGGACCAGTTCCCACCACCCACTCCCCGTACCTCGACCTCAACTCCCTTATCAACTCTGGCTCCACCTTGTGCGGCTCATACGTTCGGGGTGTCCATTGGCGCTTCTAGTCCAATCGACATTCGTCAACATGGCGGGCACACACCCGTCCTGGCTGCCACATCAGCATGGTTGAGAAATAGTTCTCTCGAGCAGCGTCAACCCGGGCCCTGGGCTGCATTCTGGACTGGCATACCTTCTAACCAGGGATGCACGAATCGGCCGATTCCGTGCGGAATCGGCCGATTTAAATTGGATCGGCGTCATGCCGATCCGATTTCGGGGCCGACTCGGTCGGCCCCGAATCGGGTCGTGAATCGGCCCGTTTCGGCCGATTCCGACCGATTTAACTCGGAATCGGAATCGGCCGATTTAAATCGGAATCGGTTTTTTAAGAAATTACCAAAATACCCTAGGTATAATTTTTAGTAAATTAATTAAGCATGGGTAAAATGGTAATTTGGATTTAAAAACCTAGATCATACCCTCCCCCTCGATTCCGCCGCCGCGCTTGCGCCGTCCTCCCTCCGCCGTTCTCCGTTCGACCACGCCACCGCCGCCCGACTCCGACCTCAGCTCCGCCCTCCGCCGCGATTCCGCCGCAGACGCTGCGACCGCCGCCCGAAGTCGGCTTCCGCCGGCCGACCCAAGCGCCGCGATTCCACCGCGATTTCGCCTCGATTCTGCGCGTGATTCTGCCGTCCGACCCTCCGCCCGACCGTCCGACCACCCCACCACCGTCCGACGCTCCGCCCGACAGTTATTAACCTTTCGCCGTCCGACGCTTCCGCCGCGCTTCCGCCGCGATTCCGCCGTCCGACGCTCCGCCCGACCTTCCGACCACGCCATCGCCGTCCGACCTCAGCTCCATCCGGCCACGCCACCGCCGCCCGATTCCGACCACTAGCTCCGCCCTCCGCCGAAACTCCGACCGAAAATTTGGGTAAAGTTAGATTTTTTTATTGAAATTGAATATTACGATGTGCAAATTATTATCTATGATGTTCTAATTGATTAATATGAAGTGGAAATTGTGATGTCTAAATTGAAATTTTGATTAATATGAAGTGGAAATTGTGATGTCTAAATTGAAATTTTGTGTGTGCGGTAAATTATAATGTGCAAGTATGTGCTATGTGCAAATCGTGATGTACAAATTGTGATGTGCTAATATAGCTTGGAAGTCTTGAAAATTTGCTTGGTAGTGGTTTGATTGATGATGAATTTTTTTGATGTGCTAGTGTTGATATGCTAGGTTTTTTAGGAACTGTAATTGACCGTTGTATTGTCATAATTACATACCTTTGTGATTGTTGTATAAATACTTGAATTTGTGTATTTATGTTGAGAAATTATATAATTATGTATTTCAGGCATTTCCGTACTGAGTTGGCAAATTTTGTATATGACCGATTTGAACCGATTCAACTGAACCGATTCCTGACCGATTCAGACCGATTCCGATTCATGCAACCATGCTTCTAACATATAAAGTATGTAGAGAGATACAAGTGTTTAAGGAGTACAAGGTTGTTATTTGGATAGGGATGAAAATGTATTTTTATTTATTTATTTATTTATTTATTATTATTATTATTAGTATAGTTAAAAGTGCATACATGTCACTATCTGATCGGAGTAAATGAGACGTATAGATTGCATTTAAACAAATAAGGAGGACTTTGAGCAACCGGGGATTAGGGATGTGTGGTGGAGTTGAAGCCAGTGTCGAGAGATGTGTATTTATATTTAATTTATGTCTATAAATATATTTATACAATTTAAATGAAATTACAAAATTGGATATTTACATTTCTTAATCACATGTACCATGGGTTAAAATTAAATAAAATAGTAAATAGTTCTCTTCATTTTGGCTCTTAAAGAGAATTTTTTGGGTTGGTCCTGAAACCACCCACTTTACTCAATTGAAAAACTTAGTGTTTGTTTTGATACTTAAACGTTGTAAAAAGTAAATATAGGTTTTTGAATTATTAAAATGGTTAAATGATAAAGATAAATTTATCATTTTTTAGAAAAAGAAAGATTGTTTGATATAAATAGATGATTAAATTTAATTATTATTATTATTATTATTATTATTGTATCAAATTTAGTTGATACTTAATAACCTTTTACTCAAATTTTTATGATTAAATTTCATAACTTAGCCAGAATACAAAGTACTTTGATAAAACAGTCATTTACACATTCAAAAAATTGAATATGAAGTTATTGAAGAAAGTGGTGTAGAAAAGACGTGATGGGGAGAAATTAAGTTCAAATGGTTACCTTACTAGTTGATAAAATTCTTGTGTCAGCGAGTGGCTTATACCATACACACATTTATTTACCTAAAGTTTCTTTCTATTGAATTTTTTGTCTCTCAGCCTTTAGAATGCACCATTAAAAATGCGCCAATGAAAATGCACCATGTTGCACTGTAATATATAGACGTAAACAATATCGAGTTAAAGCCAGCTACTTGGCCCATATTTAGGGGCGCAACTAAGTGGAGAGGGAGTAAAATTTCTTGATTGATTAGCAATAGCGGTGGGTTTTGATATGGAGTAGCTTGTGTTTTTGGATTTTTAAGTGTTGGCCTTTGATTAATTGGTTGTATTTATGCTACATGGGAATATAGGGAGAGGGAAAATGACAATAAGTACAAGTACGACAATATATATATATATGAATTAAGTTGGACATGATTTAGGAATGATGTATCAAAATTTTAATATACTAAATAATGTGATATATTAAGTAAGATAGAGCTCATATAATTTATATAATCTACACATTTAATTTAAACACTTTTTAGTAGGTCCTACAAATGATACTTATACATGTATTAAAAGTAGAATGCATAAGTAAAAAAGTTGATAAAATTTTATTTTATTTTTATATTATCATTATAAATATTTTAGATTTTAAAAAATACATTAAGTAATAGATATTTTAAAATTAATTTTTATTAGATAACTTTGCTAATTAAGATGAAAGGCTAGATACACTAGATTGAGTTAAAAATTTATAATTTTCTTTTTTATTTTTTATTTATTTTTTATGTGAATTTTAAATGGTGAGACATCCTAAATTGTACCAATTAAAAAGGTATAGCTCTTATAAATTATATAAACTATAACTCACGTGTATATGGCCTTGTATATTTCAACCAGATTTTAAAATTATAAGTAAAATAATTTATCAAACATAATTTTTTTGGAAAAAATTTCCTCAGCAAGAGGTAGGGAAGCTGGGTGTGCCACATGTTAATCTTGACCGTCCGATTACATGGACGGTCCAGATTAACATGTGTATGATAAAACCCTAAGGGTTTCACCGCCGCCCCTCGCGGCTGCCACTCCTTCGCCAGGGGGAGGGACGCTTCCTCCCTCCTCCTCCTCGCTCCCCTGATGCAGACGCCCGTCCGCTGCTAGGCGGCGGCGTCCGCGGCAGGGGAGCGAGGAGGAGGGAGGGGGAGGAAGCGTCCCTTCCCCTCGCGAAGGGGCGGCGGCCGCAAGGGGCGGGGCCGCGAGGGGCGGCGGCACGGCGGGGCAGTGGCCACGACAAGGTGGCGGCAGGGGTCGACGTTCGTCTGCGACTGGGCGGCGGCTTCTGCAACCGCCTCCCTCCCGCAACCAGCCGCAGCCCGCCCGAATCTGGCGGCCGCCAGATCTGGCCGTGGCAGGCACCTGGGCAGGGCCGGATCGAGGCCGGGGCGGGCGCCCTCCTCCCCTGCCATGGCAGCAATGCTCTGCCTCCGCCCCTCCATATGATCTGGACCGTCCTTATAATCGGACGGCCCTGAATAAAATATAGCGCATCTAAGCTTCCTTGCCTCTGGCACAGGGAAGCGGCCCTCTAATTTTTTTTATAATTTATATTTAAGTAAATATAGGTTATAATACTATAATTTTCAGCAACAAGCAGAATTTTGCAAAAACTTTAGATTAAAAAATAAATATGAATTAAAATAGTACGGTGATCTTGCCCAGTGGCGGATTTGACGAGTATGTAGTACAGCTAAGGCGGATCGTACAAGATGACATAATATTTAAAATTATATGATATATTATGATGATGGTAATATTTAACAAGGTAGTTGGGAACTTACCTCATGACATTTAGTTGCATCAACAGTCTGAATGTATACATGATATCACATTATGATACTATTTGAATCACATTATGACCCTATAAGTGGATTATCCTTAAGCCCAAATTCATCCATTTAACAATAACATCTATCCACTTACATCCCGACGTGATTAGGGAAGTATGTACAGAAAACATATAGATTATCCGGAAAAAAAGTTTGAGCACAGGGCTTGCTTCCAATATGAAAAACTAGGGGATTGATATTTATTAGATAAAAATGCATTGCTGACACTACTAAATTTATCAGCAATGTCCAGTATCATATATTTTGAGCTCGTCGACATATAAGAACTGTCTAAATGGATGATTATGCACACTACTGCTACAAAAATTATGTACCCATCAGATGCTGCAGCTCCCCTAGCCATGTCTCTGAAGAATAGTGCCGATCAACACCCAGATCATGATCTATTATGATAAATGAGCCATGAATATTGTCATGCATATTGTCAGCGCAAAGGAGTAATGCATGAACCAGCCACCAGCTCCAGTATCCTGTAATTTGATTCCAACATTTGATAAATAAAAGCCACATTCAAAAACAGAATCACTGTCATAAGACAGAATTAGAAGTTTAGATACCACCAGCATAAATCCTATTGCTCAGGGAAAATAAAACTAGCTCAAAAGCTTAGACATGAAAACTATTCTGTAAAGGAATAACTTGTGATCAATGGGTAAGTGCACGCATCAACATAGGACGAGGTTAAAATTTAGAATACCACATGCCCAGGCCATCGGGTGGCTAAAAGATTAAGTAGATTCTAATAACGAGCTACTGTCTCCTAAGTTATTAAACCCATACCTTTCTAGAGAGAAGAGATGATGCAGAAGAAGACTTGAGTCCAGGAAACCCAATGTCATAGGCAATGGTTCCATCAGGCTTATATAGACCAAAGTTCCTTTCGGAGGTAGGTCCAGGCTTCTGATTTTCATTAAACAATGCAAATACATATGCCTTAATCACTATTTTTGGCCTAAATGGGGTTCCTTTTCTCATGGCCAGCCTTTTCCTCAAATTGAAATTAAAAGTCCTAGCATTTTCAATTGTTGACCCTGGCTCATTTTCATCCCCATGAGATGCCCAACCTGTTTCTGAAACATGAATTTCCATATGTCCAAATCCAGCTGCTTCAAGAGCAGCATAAGCTGCATCAATTTGTGCATCAAACATGTTGTCGTAGTGGAGTTTTGTTTTTGCATCATGAATTCCAGGATTTGACTTGAAAAGGGCATAGTTAATATCAATATCTTTTGGATTGCTCTTGTAAGATAAGAATGGATAAACATTGACATAAAAAGGAGATCCAATCTGTGAAAAGAACTGCAAAAGAGGCCTCATGTATGGGAGGACACTTTCCTTAAAAGTGCATGATGATGGAGGGAAAGAATTTTGAAAAACTGCCTGCGAATGAGGCGTCCAGATCACAATTTTATTCTTCAAGTGAAGCCTGTCGACTGCATTGTAAATGTTTTTTACTGCACCAACTAAAGCTTCCTGAATACTCACATCTTCAATAGCTAATATTTCATTACCTACTGCAATTCCTCGAATATCTGTGTCCGGAAGATATGGCTGAATATTCTGTTTTACCCAATTGGAAGCATGATCTGTTGATGAGCTCATATTCACAAGTATTTCGTTCGGTACAACAACCTCTAGTTCAAGCCCGGATCCTCTAAATGCTCGAAGGACAGAACGATCCACGTCGTAAATTCGGACATTTTTTATCTTTGCAGCTTTAAGAAGGGTGACCACACGGTCGGGAGGAGGAATATTGTTGGCAAGACGACCATAGTTTATTCCATAAGTTCCAGTAAAAGCATGAATCATTACAATGTCTGCAATAAACATAAAAAATTGCAAAATTAGATCAAAACACCAATTGCAATGTGTTTAAGCATTTAAAAAAATAAAGACATGCAGCTCATGTGACAAACTTCAAGATATTTATACAATGCAAGGTCAATAAAAGTAGAGTAGCATCAGAAGATATAATCTTATGTCTTCTCAACTCTAGCAAAAGAAATGTAGTTACAGTCCGTGACAAAAAATAGTTCAAGAAAGTATGACAATACTCCCTTCCTAGGGTTAATGAACTTCACAAAACAGGATTACTTTCCATGACAAGAAATGCTCATCAAAGATATAACCTGCAAAAGTTTATCAGCACCAAACTGCAATTTGGCCGCTTCTACCTCATTCACTTAACAAATTTAGAACTCTTCACACTAGCTTGTTGATTTCTCAAATAGAAGAAATTGTTTAATTAGCTGGGAAAAAGCATCATCAATGCATCAAACCTAAAGGACTTCAACAATCAATGATCACTTAAAAGCACTCTAAAAACATGAGCTGATAAACAAGTCAAACAAACAACCAGGAACGAAATCTGACAATATAATAGCAACCACACCGCCTTGTAAGTCATTGGCTTTGAATTAATCAAATTCCCCACCATAGAAACATTTATCATCATCATATAACTTGACAATTTCTACCTCAATCACTTCGCAAACCAAATATTCTTTGAAACATCATAGAAGCATCAAATCTTGATTACTTCAATAATAACTGGTCATCTAAAACAAAATCTGTTAAACAAGACAACAACAAAAATCTAACATATCAAAAGCAACCACACTTAATAGAAATTGATTAATTAGCTAGAAAATCCTCATTGATGCATCGACCTCAAATACTTGAATAATCAATAATGACCTAAAACACTCTAAAAAGTTGAAGTGCTAGACAAGACAACAAACAACCAGGAGGATGAAAAATCTGACATTTCAAAAGCAGCCCACAAAGTCATTGGTTTTAAATTTAATCAAATTCACCCGTACAGTTATCACTATAAAATTGCAATTTAAACACTTCTACCTTATTCACTTAGCAAACCAAGTACTATTCCGACCAAGCTCATTGATTCCTCAACAAGAAGAAATCAATTAATTAGCTAAAAGAACACCACCAATGCATCAAATCTTCATAATCCATACTAATTTACATACTTATCCATGATCACCTAAAACAATCTAAAAGTTTGAGGTGTTAGACAAGACAACAACAAACAACCAGGATCAAAATCTAACATTTCAAAAGCAACCGCACCTGCCCCAACCAACACCACCAGCAGAAAACAGCAGACTTGACGAATCAGCCACGAAACACCCATGGCCACCGTCGACCCAGGAACCCAAAATCCAATTCCCGCAGCAGGAAACGACTTCACAACCAGTCCTCCCCCTGGCATGCCATAGACTAATCGTCCACCACCAGAAAAGCAGAAGCAAACAGTCCAGTCCCAAAGCCACAAAGAATATATACGCCCATTATCGAAAAAGAGCGATCTTTAAAAACAAAAGCCGCCTTTTCCACCATTAACACTAGGAGATGCAGAGACGGAACCAAAAAGGAGCTTGCTTTTCACTTTCCCACCACTTCCAGAATCACTGACTCCAAGGTAAAAATCAGAATGTTTAGGCGAAGATGCAGAGTTGGGACTGGAGTGGAGGTGCAATGGAGAAGAAGAGAGCTAGTCGAGCGTGGAGGCGGCCGTGGTCGATGCGGTGAGAGGATGAAGACAATCCGCCATTGTTGACTTGGGGGGAAGCTCCTTGTAGTACCGTTTTTGTACTCTCACGCATTAATTGTGTACGTTATAACTACGTTATGTCTTTAGGTTTTTATTATGTTAATGTAAGTAAATGTAAAAATTGTAAGGGGTAATGTTTATTTTATTCTTGCTAAATATTAATTCGCAATTAATTAGTATATGTTGGATTGGAAGAGAGAGAGAGAGGTTCGTGTAAACACACTTAAGCACGACTTGTGTGTTAAGGGCTTGACAAAAGTTTTGAACAAAGGTTCGTTTATAGTTTAAATTTTTGGTCTTTATAAAAATTTTAATTCGAAGTTTGACTTTGAGATTAATAAGTGAATTGAGCTAAGGGATTGGGAGAGCAAGTTCATAGTTGGATCTAGTTCTTCAGTAAAAAAATTCATTCCTAGTTAAACTTGGAACGAGAGTTTAGGGTGACCTACTTAAGCTCGATTCTCTGACTCAATAAAATCTTTCTTTCTTCTTTATTAGGATAAAATCTTAATTCAAGCTTTATTTAAGCTTAAATAAAGTGAGATTAAGATTTGAGAGAGTAAATTATAATGAGTAAACTCGATTCCAAGTTAACTTTAGCTCGCTCATATGAAATGGGTTAATTAGAAATTGAGAAGCTCGTGCACCTGCTAATGACCTCCGAGGCCAACCATTTTTTTTACAAAGGTCGACATTGACTTGAGCTAGTGCCTAGTGGAATCAAATACCAATTGTCACCTTGAACAATGATGTTGCTAAAACAAAGGTGAAAAAAGAAGGTAATCTAATGAAAGTCTTTTTTTATAGAAAAAACAAGCTAATGCAAGTCATTGAACCACTAAACTAGAACCTGTCTGTTTGGAACAAAACAAGAAGCATATCTTCTTCCAACATCCAGCACTCCACATAAAATATCAATAATGTTGTTTTTAATATATATATATATATATATATATATATATATATATATGTATATATATGTGCGTGTTAAAGTTTATCATATACGGACGATTGATTCAATCTTGGGTTGCTACCATCTTCTAGGACCTGTATGTAACATCTAATATTATTGGGGGGACACCTATGAAACAGATATGAAGCAGGCTTGATGGGGAATTTTCTGTCCTTTACCCCTTTGATTGTGATTTTGGCCTTGTGGGGGCATAACTGAGAGTCTTCCCTTTCTTATTCTTAAAAATTAAGCTAGTCCAAGTGGTAGCAATTTTACTTACTGATTGATCTGTTTGGTCTTTGTCGCAGTCATGACTAAGTAATATATATTGTGCGTTGTTATAGAATCAACATCATGTAGTTTCTTTTCTAAGTTCTCTTTGAAAAACTTGGGTTTTTGTTCTTGTGCAGATTATGACCAAGAAAGTGGGCACTTGGAAAGTTTGAAGCTTGATCTGAATATTGAATTTTCTGCATTCTTATAATAATGCTTGTCCAATTATGTTTAATTGCAAGCAGAAACTTGTTAATTAATTATCTTATACTATCATTTGGTCAATTTTTCAATTATATATTCTATTCTTTGTTACCCTCGTTGGATTGGACTAATTTTTGGACGCATTGCTTGCATCTACAGACGGTAAAAAATTGAACTCTGATTGAAAAATTTTTCAGTCAATCAAATTAAAATAAAAAATTGATATTATTCAATAAGAAAATTATTGCCTATCTCTACCATAGGCCAATGTAGGCACTACTAATAAAAATTATCAGTTTGGTGCATGCAAAAATTGCAGTGCGCCGTTAAATATTTAGGTAGTTTCATAGACGGGGAGTTTGATTCTCACAAATTCTCTAACTTGAACAAACTTTTTACATCAATTACGGTGAATACTTAAATATCTTGTAAAGCAAAGAAATAAAAATGACCTGGAACCTCTTTTTAGGCTTGCAAGTTGTGCGGAAACGGTACATTCAAAGGCATTTATCATTACTATTTACCAAATTTTTGACTAGTAACTTTATGTTATAATACCCCAATTCGACCTGAAGGGATAGATCGACTCATGATATTATAAATTAAAAACTATTCATTGGGCTATCGCATATAAACTTTACGGAAGCGGATCTCAACCCTCCGTAGAGGCTTAAGACGGACATAAGGTTTGGTTTTCATAGAATGCGTGCAGGGTTCATATTACAAAGGCAGATCTTAGACTTAAAAAGATTTCTATATGAACACCTATAGTTCTAACAGAGGTAGAACCATCCTAACGACTATGAGTGGTGACTTTAAAAATGTGATGATCACTCCCAACTATAGAAGAAGCACACCCCGCTATAGTTTTGAGGTTGCATGTTATTGCGCGTAACATATTCTTACTATTTAGTTCAAGTGATTGACTTAGGTCTTCTTATTAGTAACATGAAGATGATATAGGTATTTAAACAAGGGTCATGGTTACTCCAAGGACGAAGAAAAAGGCCAAGGTGGGTAGAAGAAAGTGGTTGGAATTGGGGAGGGAAGGAGAAATGGTGAAAATGTGAGAGAATGAGTGGATTTTATAGAAGAAGGGTGGTTGGTGTCACGGCCTTGATGCATGGGCATGTTCAGGTGCTAGGATTTTGGTGGTTGGTCCTAGTATTCTAGCGTCCATGAGGGGTAGCGGGGCTATCCGAGTGGTAGAGATAACCTACCGAGAGAGAAGGAGACTGGTGGAGTTGCTGCAGCTGGTGCTTGGCATGAAGACTGGAATTCCATTGCTAAAGTCGGCCGGAATTGAGGTAGGCGTCATGTTGGGGTTGCTGTGCGTGAGTGATCCTTGTAATTAAGTCCCGTGTGAGGTTAGGTGGCATTGGGGCGAGGTGTGCAGGGGCTGTCCACAAAGCCGAGCAAGTGCTTGGGGTTAGGTAGAGTACTTGTAATCCTTATATTGATTTGATAATATGAGGTTGGGATTTGTCTTGTATCTGTGGTCTTGCTTGTTGGTCGTCGTTTATATGCGGGGAGTTTTTGAACCAGGTCCGAGGTTTGAACTTACAAGCCCAGCGTTGCGGTAACGTTGTGGCTGAGACGAGCAAGGGATAGACGGCATGCCTGAATACTGGTAAGGGTATTTGGGGATCGGGTAGTTGCTGCGGTAGCAATTGTTTGGCTCTCGAAATAGCGACCGAGAGTACTGTGTCATGGTGTTTGCAGTGAACACTGGTGATCGAGCGAGAGGTTGGACGTAGCAATATCGAAGGGTGTTTTGCTGGTCGGTGTGCTGGTAAACCTCGAGGTGTTGAAGTTGCCGAACATTGTGGTAGTGTTTGGAACATTGGCTTCCAGTAGTTGGACTACATTGCGTGAAGAGGTTGAATGGCTGGTAATTCTGGGAGGAATACGCTGCACAGGGGGTGTTAGAGGGGGAAAAATTTAGTCCTAGGAACGCAACTGTGACAGTTGGTTTGGTAATGTCATAAGTATAGGTACCATACCTAAAGAGGTATGGGTTGGCTTGGTGATGCTATAGAGATTTGGGTGTCATACTAATGGAGGTATGAGTGTCATACCTATGGAGGTATGAGTGTCATACCTATAGAGGTATGAGTGTCACACCTATAGAGATATGAGTGTCATGCCTATAGGGGTATGAGTGCCATACCTATGGATATATGGGTTGGGTTATCTAAAGAAGTATGAGCTAGGTTAGCTAAAGGAGGTATGGGTTGGGTTATTTTTAAACCTAAAAACTTAGGGTTTTTACCCTAAAACGATCAGCTCCACCTCGGGAACTACATTGCAGGTCTTAAAAGGAATTAGGACGGTTCGAAAGGTTATCAAACACTTGGCAAACACACAAAAGAAACGCAAGGGACACAGTTCTAATATCTAACTATACACAATTAAATTGGACAAAAATTGAAAAACTAGGCATGCCGCATCCAAACAGGCATACTGAAAGCCGAAGAAGGAGGCTAAGGCCACGCAACTTACACTGTATCATATACAATAATGGCAAGAAGGGCCAAACCTTACTAACCCAATTCAAGTAATAACTGAAACTACTATAAAAACCCTCGGGTGGACAGCCCAGGTTTTACATATGTAGTATTTATCAAGTTTTTAAATATTTACCACTAATGAGTTCTAACCATTTGGCCTGACATTAAATAGTTAACAATTAGTAAATTTGTTTTAGCCATTCAAGTTTTTCATAACATATAAAACCAATTTTTAAAATGCTATAATAATATAAAATCTTAAATAAACATGGCAATAATACTATTCTGATCAATATATATATATATATATATATATATATATATTACACACACACATCCAAAAATAAATAATTACATTCAATAAAATGGTAAATTAGAAAAAACAATATTGATAAAAACTTTTGCTACTACTATTTCAAAATGTAAATGGTATGATTAAAGTTATCACTTCTTTTACCATTTTTAAAAATGGTAAAAAAAATATTTAGCCATTTTTTATTAATTTAATTTAAAACTATCCCTAAAGTGGTAAACCAACGAACCACTTACAACCCAACGCCTTTTCATCAGTTATTTTTGCGTTTAACGAGCAGCTTATCACTAATGAAAAAATAGCCTTTTCTCACACGTACTTTGTCATGCAATTGGGCCACTGACAAATTTGTCACGATCTTGTTATGATTCATTTATGTCCAATTTTGATCCACAACAATGAGTGATAAATATTCATATTAAAATATTTAAAATAGCAATTTGTCA
The DNA here is from genome assembly GCA_033002965.1 of Piper betle. Lineage (NCBI taxonomy): Eukaryota > Viridiplantae > Streptophyta > Magnoliopsida > Piperales > Piperaceae > Piper > Piper betle. The sequence continues at coordinate 100,323 of JAURVB010013185.1, read as the reverse complement.
TGGGATATCTATATTAAAATGTTGACATGGTTTTCTTGTAGCAATATTCATATAAAACCAAATAATTTTACAACCGGACCGGACGCCACTCGAAACAATTAAATTACAACTAAGCATGCAATGAACAAAAATTATTTAACAACACTTAAATAATTAAGAAATCATTTATTGAAGCAAAGTATAAATTATTCTAACTATAGATAATTTATCTATGACAATATATATAATAATCAAATAATAAGTAGTGAAAATATTATAACGAGTCTCAACTATGTATAATCTAATAATCTAACTCCCATGAATTGGACCAGGTTCTACTAATAATAATATACAACCAAATAATAATATATTAGGAGTCCGAAGTAGAAATAGCTAATATGATCTAACTAGTAGTCCACCTAGAGAGTTCGTGCCATTGTCTCTTCCCAATGCTCACTCCCAAATAGTTAATTCCTATCAAGGCAATTCTAGCTAGTAATGAAAACCACTTAGTACGTATAATAATAATGAATAAACAAAAAAGTCACATATATGAATTTACACCTAATTCTGATTCCAACATGTAAGTGTAAAGCCTTTTCCTTGTTGAGTGACAATGCAAATATTTTTGCTCAAACTCCGGTGTTCGAGTGCACACTTGGTTAAATTAGTTCATATTCTTTGAACCTAAGTTTTTGGGACCAGCCTTACACTCATGTCCATATCTTAATTAGGTACATAGTGTTTTTTACGTGTACATGTACATTAATGCCCAAAACCCTACCTGTCACCCTACTAATCAATTCACAATTATTGTGCTAATTAAATATTATACAAGTTATACTTACCTCAAATGCCTCAACTATTATCTCTCAAACTAGATTGTGAGTGATCTCTTAGAATCTCAAATTATACATTAATATACATATTTGATTAATTACATGCAATGTCATGCATGCACACACACAATCATTATACATTTAAATCAAACACGTTTTACAAGTAATACATTGTCAAACAAATAATGCATAATGATTAAATACATATGAATACAATAAATATAAAGCAAAAATATTAAATTAATCAAGATTTTTTGGTTTTCGGTGCCAGTGATGCGACTTCTCTTCAAATTGTCGCAATGCTATTACTGAACCAAAACTTTATAATAATGAGTCCCAACTTTTAACGTTGTGGCAATGACATTGTGAAAATTCACACAATTTACCAATGCCGTGAAGCTAAGCTTCCTGGTTTTCAATGCCATGGTTCTAGCTTCGTCCACGCTCCAACAAAATATGCAGCACCGCGACTTTGGTTTGCAGTGCGACGGTGTTGTCGTAGGGTTTTTTCAATCAAATTTACACATAATTTTTATTCAATTCAAATTAAATTAAATTCTAAATACGTTAACAACTTATTTACATTATTAATTACCTTCTGCGATAGTTTTTCATGCAATTATCTATTATATTAAATTTTACTAACAAAGAGCATAAAAGGTGATATATTTTCTTCTTATTGATATGTACATCTAATTATTATATTAAATCAACGTAAAGGCATGTAAAACTTCACAAACATGATTATATAATAAATCTACCAGTATTCATTATATGTTTAATAAACTAATCAAGATAATTATATAAAATATGCATACAAAAGGAATTACATACACAACTTATTCTTTTCATGAACAATCACACATACAATAAATCCAAACCTTATAAATTCATTGACTAACATAATCCTCTGCAAAACAAAACAAAATCATTCATTGTATGACATCATATTCCACAAAAACAAAACAAAATCCATGATTTCTCTTCCCAAGAAACCATCCAAATTTAATAGAAACTTCATATAATCACAATACATGCATGACATGACATGATTCAATAAAAATATAACAATTTTATGGAGAAAATCGAGAAAAGAAGACAAAACATACCCTAAACCTAGCCTCCTCCTCTCCTCCTCTCAATGTCAACTCTCAAAAAATTTAGAGAGAGATAATCTCTCTATTATGGATAAAATAAATAGGTCTTCTTCAAAGGAGTATTTTGGGTAGTTTATCTAATTAATGATTTAAATCCTAATACGGTTTGTATTTATCTAAAAGGGATGTCTACCTCTTAAAATCAACTTAATTAAGAGTCCTAAAACTCTTAAAAATAATCTCAAACTTTACAACTCACCTCAATTTTGTCACCTTGAAATCCATCTATTTTATGGGCTTGTAAAAAATCAATTCTACACCTCAACGTGATTTTGTAATAACTTAGTTTTAGGGTCAATTAAAATGGCCATATCTTATTCTCTATAACTCTATTTTACATGATTAATTTTTTGTTGGATTCTTTGAGATGCCTAGTTTATTCCATCAAAATTATAAAATTTTTAGACAAGTATTTCAAGAGATATGAATTTTCAAAGTTAGCGTGTCAGATCTGTCCAAATCTCCAAAGTTATGAATTTTTCTAAGATCATATTTATTCCCCTTCAGTATTTTATATTTTATTCCTTAGTTAATATTGAATATTAACCTGAATAACATTGTCACTTAGTTATGTATTCGGTCTAAACCTTTTGATTAATTTATTTAATTTAATAAATAATCATATAAAAATTTACCCAACTCGGGATCTCACATTCTCCCTAATTTTATGAATTTTAGTCCCTAAAAATCACTTCATTAGCTCACTCAAAATTCTTACCTTTCTATGCTTCCACTGTGTGACTATCATCACTTTCTTCCTTTTATTTTAAGTCATTTTTAGCTATGTTATCTTAAAGTAATGACACAATCACTCATTAATCACTATGAAAGTAAGGTACACCATCCCATGGCATCTTCACTTAGATCATATCGGCATCTTGTGCTATAAAAAGTGTCCCTATTATTGTCTTTGGGTAGATGTCAAGTGTACTTAACCAGAATTACGTGTTATGTACCATCCTTAAGAGAAAAACATGTCATCCACCATATTCTAAATTATATCTCGACATTATTGTCAAATTTACTCACCTCATCTAAATCTTCATTAATACGATTGCTGGTGGAAGGTCAACTCGAGACATTGGTTAAGGTCCATTACTTATTGCCACTTGACCACCACCTTGATTCCTACCTTATTTATATTGCAGTACCGAGCCTCAAGCACCTACAAAACTGAATACTCCATCCCCTCCAACAATAGTCGACACTCTACTATTTTCTTCACCATCTCCTTGATTTCTTCCAACCCTTGGAAAACCTCTATGTTTTACTAAAGTATTCATGGTATTGCTCTTGCTATTATTTTCCTCTTCTACACTGTTATTCAAATTAACATCTTAATAAATAAATTTCATAATGAACAAAATAAATTTCTAAACTAGGAGACATTAAACTCTTTGGACTTTCAACAAGGTATGATTGTTTTCTAATTAGTTAAGTAAAACCATGACTCCAAATACTAAATTTGATGATTTCCTTGCCCCATCCCTCCACTAATTTTACAACCGGATTGGGCACCACTTTGGTCCGAAAACTAGAACTCATATATATAACAACATCAAAACAATTAAATTACAACTAAGAATGCAAAAAACAATAATTATTTAACAACACTTAAATACTAATAAATCATTATATTACCGTAAAATATAAATTATTCCAACTATACATAATTTATCCTTAGCAATATATATAATAATCAATTAATAAGCACTGGAAACAATATATCGAGTCTCAACTATGTATAATTTTATAATCCAACTCCTATGAATCATACCATGTTCTACTACTAATAATATATAACAAAATAATAATATACTAGGAGTTTGAAGTAGAAATAGCTAATATAATCTAACTAGTCATACATTTGCAGAGTTCACACTGATGTCTCTTCCCAAGGCTCACTCCTAGTTAGTTTAATTCTTGCGGAAGCAATTTTACATTAGTGATGAAATCATTTAGTACGTATAACAATAATGAATAAATAAAAAACATTGCAAATATAGGTTTACGCCCAACTTTGGCTCCAACAGACAGACCTATCTGTAAGAAAGAATTACCATCTATGATCATATATGTAGTTTTCCCTTCACGGGGAGACAATAAAACCTACTCTAGTGTCTGAGTGAGCACTTGGCTAAGTCGGTTCACAATTCTATGAAGCTAAGTGTTGTTTATTTATTTTTTAAAGATTTGACACAAATTTTCTTGTGGTGGTCCAACGTCAAAATATTTATCATTTGATACAGTAAAGTGGTGACAAATACCATGTCAAAATTTGACAAGGTCTTTGTTAGGTTCTGATGTGTTAAAAATTTTGACATGGTAGGCTATGACAAATAGTCGTGCCAATTTATTTTGAGACAATAGACAATGACAAAATTTAGTTAGATGTGGAGGTTATTGACACAATCTTTTTTCTATGGCAAAGACCATGACAGATTATTATTTGTCACGGGTATAGGGCTGATCACTTCCAATTGTGATGACAATTGCCTATTTTTCTATTAGCAAATAATAATAATTTGAGAAAAAAGTTAATATGAGCCAAGGGTTGAAAAGTTTTTTCTCCTACCCCAAACTCCAATCTAGGATGTTTGATTATAAGGATGACCCAGATTCAATTACTTTTTTCTTAGAAATTATTCACCCTTTCCTCCTCCTCCTCTCCTCCCCATGATGCCAGTAGCCAGATCTAGCCAAGGTTGGCCAAACTTTGGCTGGATTTGGCTGCGAGGCATGATTTGGCAGTTATATTTGGTATTTATTTATATATCTGCCATTCACAGCCTTAGCTAGCAGTATTTTCTTTAAATAGATCCAGTACCCAGCTGCCTTTACTTGTCCACGATTGAGTGTGTTTTTTTGTCTGTAAAATGATAGATCTAGGTCGTCTTTCTTTGGCTGAGTTTTGTAGTGGAAGATGATCATAGAGCACAACTAATTGAAGATGAATCAAGAAAGCCTTCTTCTAAACCTCAACCTCTCTACTTCCTTGTTTCCACTCTCCCTAAATCAAAGTTTCTTGCTATTTAGACTTAGCTCAACTTTCAACTTTCCAGGTTTTCCTTTTATCCTCCCCAACAACCTTAGTGGTTCTTGTTTGCCTTGTACGTCTATGGATCCCTTTCATGGTTTGCCCTCAACTTCGTCGACAATATTAAATCTTTGAAGGTGAGCAAGAATGGTAACAGCCAGATGATGTTTGGAAGATTTTTGAAGTAGGTAGAGGTAGAAGTTGGTGGTACATGCACTGCCAGATTCATTGCTGCTAAGGAATTGCAGGAGGATTTCACGCTTGAAATTATCAGTAGGTATGATGAAAAATTCATCTCCATCACCTATGGCTATGTCTGTGCTTATGTTAAAATTTATTTGTCCAGATATCTATTTCTTTGTCTAGCTATTTGCCTTCCCTAGTGTACAAATTCAATGAGGAAGGAAATCTCATTTATGGAAGGATTGTGTATGAGAAACTTAAAGTTTTCTGGTTTCATTGTGGCCTAGTCAAGCATCGTGCCAATAAATGCCTTGGCTATAGTTGTAATACCACAATTCGGCCCAAAGAATGGATCCAATTTTGATGTTATAATTTGAAAAAGTATTTGTTGGACTATTAGCATATAAATTTTATGGAAGTGGATCTTAACCTTTAAGGTGGCTTAAGACAGATACCTTATGAGATTTTCATACAATCATGCTAATCATACTACCATAGGAAGGATCTTACACTTAAGGTTCTTCATGTGAGCACTCCGAGTCACGGGAAAGGCAACATCTCCCTGACAACTAAGAGAGTGAATTTATAGATGCAATGATCATTCCGAGTTACACAAAGGCAATACCCCCAATATAACAAAGAGGTTGAGCTTTTCATAATGAGGATTCATATCTGGTTCTTATACTTGAGTTAGGCAACTTATTATTAGATGATGTTGTTCTTGCATTAAGAACAGCACTGGGTTGTGGTTATGTGTTCCACATGCCCAGCAAACAGAAATTAAATACATAGGACTTGGTCTCCACATGGACTCTTCAAGTGGTATGAATCCTCCAGACCATGTTCTTTTATCACACACACAACTGCATCTAAATACATTTCACATATCTTACTTGCTCCTCATCATGTTTCAGGACTTTAAGGCTTGCATACCCTACAGACAACCATAAGAGTGCCTCAAAGTTGACACCCTGCATTACAATAATAATATAAACCAACAAGGCACACATCATACGCAACATGTCCATCACAACATACAAGATGTAGTGCCGTCGCCCACACCATAATACCTACATCACGTAACCCATACCACCTAAAATTTACAAGTCCCAAAATCCCAAAATACATAAGTCTACATAGATCTTATAGAAAATTCAACGCAGTACATACACATGGTACCATCTCTCCATGAGCCTATTGAGCCATCCACCTCCTTGGTCATATACATGACTACACACATACATATATACAAGGAAAATCGTCAATGATCAAATAAGTTTGATTATGGGTCCAAAAATAACTACTGATAAAATAATACTAACCAATAAGTATCTTAATAGTAACGAAAGATCATAATACTTCTAGAGTACATTACAAGGCAGTAAGCTTAGGCCGACACGATTGAATATCATAAAAATGCTAGATCAAATCAACGACTTCATAGTTATATACATACATACTTATGCTTATGCCTTCACATCCTCTATATATTGCTTCGTCATGGTACTCAAGTGGCTCAGAATATTGATAGTGCTATGATTTTTAGAAATGTGCTACATTCATAGTACCCTACTTATGTTGCACTACTTTAGCATGTAAAATAATATTAGTACAATTCATGCATACTCGTAGCTACTCACTTTTACATTCATGAAAATTATAAAACTTGTATACTTAAATAATAGGCTTAGGTAGGGGCTCATATTATAAGTTTTCTTGATCTTCTAGTTTGAAAACCATAAAGGGATCTCATCTTTGAAGTTTTATTTAACTGTGAAAAATTCTGCAAAATAGCCCGACATCAAAGGGATTCGATTAAATGCTATCAATATCGTCCTTTGTCTAAAACTCAGTGTAAACCTCACTCATAGAGACAAACAAAGATGAAGTAAAAGACTCTTATGGACCTGGATGAGTTGAGCTTGTCATCTTAACTTGACGAGCTCACTCCACGTACCCTAGCAAAGAGATGAAACCAACTTGGTGCGCTCATTCCACACATGCATGACTCAGAATAAACTTACTTACCTTAGTTATCTTACGTAGTGGAGTCTTAAACTTCATTAGGTAACCTTAATTAGGGTTTAGTGTTGCAAGTACCCTTAGTGAAAAGTCTCATAATTGGGGTTTCGTTAAATGGACTTAATTAGATGATTTTTCAAACGATCTAAATGGTGTCTAAATAGGTTCAAATTTGGACCAATGGGCTATGACAGTCTAAGTGGTTAGTGTAGAAATTATCAATTACTGGCCCATAGGCCAACATGGTAAACAAAGCCCACTAAGGTCTGGTTAAAGTGCTGAGAATAGTGTTCCTAGGCAGCACAACAACTTTTCTAAGTGTCCTTCATGAGCTTGGAGACTTCAAATGGGCCTGGATGAGTGTGTAGTGCTAGAGAACATAATGGACTTGAATCTAGAAACGATTTGAGATTGAAAATTTAAGTATCTAGGCCTAAGTGAACTCAAAAATGGGACAAATTAACTAAGACATTTTTGGAGGTAAATAGACCTATTGGGATTGGGTAAATTCTAATGCAAGATATAATGAGTTAAATGCTCCCAAATCTTAATATGGTGCTCTAGGGACACAACCTAAAGTGTGGGTGACATTTCATGCAATTTAATCACCATTTGTCTAAGTTTTTGGATTTTACATCCCGAGTTAGGGAAATATGGTTTCACCCTGTATTCCTAGTCACTCTGAAAACTGATCAAACTAGCCACCTAAATAATTTTAAAATTAAACCAAAACTTTATATTTTTATTGGATAATTAGTAAGGCCAATCGTAAGTTTTATAGATTTTATTGACCTCTTTTAATTAGCTCACAATGGAGCACAATCTCAGAGCATGACAAGGCATACAAACATCACAATATTTACACCAAAAACTTAAGGGATGCCTTTTAAGTGGTTATATTAGTGTAAAAAATTTACATGACCAAGCCCATAGGCATATCAACAAGCATACATAAGGTGAACATCATTGACAACCTACATCAAGGTCTAAAAATTGGGGAAATGTGCGGTCTAGTCACAGGGACCTTAAAAGCTGCCACATTATGCTAAGTTTGGCATCTCTATTGCACCATACAAACCATATCAGACAAACAGATGAATCAAAGTTGCAGATATTGGCATCATGAACACAAAATTGTACACAAAAAGCAAAAAGGCCTTCTAGAATATGACTTATGAATTTTCTACCAAATCTATGCAAAATAATGACCATTGATAATTTAAAAATATGAGCAATTAATTTACACATGAAAAAAGTTATGAAACAAATACCTAGTTACTCATAACTCAACCAGTTATACGGAAACAATATACTAAAATGTAAATATGTAGTAATTGAGTAGGATCTAGCACCAAATACACACAACATGTAAGGAGGGTAGGAGGGCTTACCTCCAATGAACCAAAGGGAAGTCTCTTGGGGCTTCCCACTACAAGACTTAGAACCCGGCCTTGGATAGGCTTGGAGAATATGAAGAGAGCTGAAAGTGTCAAAGGAAGGAAGAGGAGTGACCAAAGGGAGGGAAGAGAGTTGGAGGAGATGAGGAAACAAGTGAAAAGGGGGAAGGAGATGAGGTTTTGAAGAGAAAGGGAAAGCTCTAAACTACCAAAGCATGGCTTGGTGATGTCATATATAAGGTGCCACACATAAAGAGGTATAAGTATCATACCTAATGGCGTATGGCTTGACCGAAAACTCTAAAACTTAGAATTTTTGCCCTAAAGTGTTTGGGATGACCTTGGGAATAGCACCACAGGTCCAACAGGGGCTAAGACGGTTCTTAAGGGGTTCTAAACAGACGAAAAATAATCTAGACTTGTAAGAAATATGGTCCTAAAACTATATAAACTTGACTTAAAAAACAAAAAATAAGAGCCAAGACGATGTAGTATCCAACTAGGTGCACCAAGCACCGGCAGAGACTACGGTTGTGGTTCGCACATACCACACCACATATACGTACACGACAAGAAGGGTAGGGCAAATAACTTGAATAGGGTGGAGACTGAACCAAAACTTTAACCATCTGGCAAAATACCCGAGTTTTACAATAGTGGCAAGAAGTTGTCTAAGAAGAAGAAGACAAGGTGGTCTAGGAGAAGAAGCGCTTCTACAGCCTATGGCTTTGGGGGAATTGGTTGAAGAAGAAAAGTTTTGGATTGTCCCTCCCACAAATCATGGGCCTGTCTCTAGAAAATTTTGTTATTGCACAGGATGAGGATACTAGAGAGTTTACTCTTGCTTTTTGACTGGGCCACTCCTCTACCTCAGATGGGTACCCCTTCTTATTATCTACAAAAGAAGAAACATGGAAGAGTTGAAGATTGAGAGATGGTGGGAAACACTCTGGTAGATACCCCTTCTTATTATCTACAAAAGAAGAAACATGGAAGAGTTGAAGACTGTGAGATGGAGGGAAACACTCTGGTAGATCTCTCCAAGATTACCTTCAGCCATATTCCGATGAGACTACTTTGAGATGCACCATTTGCTTCCTCTCACTCCTAAGAGTGATTTCAAGAAATTCCTAGTTGCTAGCCATTAAATTAGCACCCTTCACTATGAAGGCACACATAGTGCGAGAAGAGCTAATTATCAACATTCAATTAAGATAGTTAGATCCTCGCAATCCTTAAAACCTTATAATGTCCGCAAGTATGAACTAAGATAGCAGAAATAATTTATGCAAATTAAGCACAAGGAAGATTTAATCCAATTGAACATAAGGGAAGCATAGGTACAAGTATATGATCAAGTTAGACATAAATAACTAAGCACAAACAATAGATAAGCAGATAGACACAATCCATGTATGACCAAGGCAATACATAATAGTACAAACTCAATTAGTTAGGTGGTATGTGAGGCAACATAAGATCAATTTCAAAAGCAACTTGCGTTGGTGAACTTGTTAAATCATACAAGTTGCAAAGTGGCTTTGAGCTTGATTCACTTAACTTCCTAGTATAAACAAGTGAAGCTTAAGGAAGCTAAGTGAAGTTTGATAAAATAAATGTATTCAAATTAAAACCAGCACACAGAAAGAGGAGAGAAAAGAGATGACACAAATAATTTTTCAAGAGGTTCCTAACTGGTATGTCTTCACGTCTTCTCTTTTATCTCACTAAGTCCTTTGGTTGCGTAGGTCTTTGTAGCATCACTATGGCATCCAACTTGTACAACTTACACGTAACCCAAGACCTCCTTCACAAGCACCAAGTGCCAAGGAATCTTGCACTTACAAACTTTCCTTCTCAAGCACTCCTCAAGCTTCAAGGAAGCTTGCATGCCAACACCCTTGGAGCCTCCATCGAGCCTTCCTTCTCCAATGCCAAGTGCCAAGAAGTTTCATGAGCTACAAGCCTTCCTTTTCAAGCACCTCCCAAGTGCCAATGGTCTTACAACTATCTCCAAACACCCTTGGAGCAAACACTTTGAAGCTACATTTTTTTCACAAGTTCACACCTTGAGCCAATGAGTCTCCTCTTCTTAGCACCTCTTCCTCTAAGACCTAGGCTCACACACACACTCTCAACACCTTGAGAGTAAATAATCCAGCTCAATACCTTGAGCAATGCTTCATATTCAAGATCTTTCCTTGGTTTACACAACGAATCACTTAGGAATACGAACTAAAAATTACAAAAATCAACACATAAGCTTGAACTTCCTATTTCACACCAAGAGAGCCTAAGATTCATTCCATAGCATGAGGGTTGTCCAAACCTGCTCCGCAAAGCCTTATTTATAGGGTTTTCAAGTCTCTTCCCAAAATAGAGCAATTGGAATTTAAGTCCCTCAATTTTGCTTTCTATAATGATAGGTTTTTGATCATGTCCAAATTGTTTGGATGTAGAACGATCGGTCGATTGTCAACCAAACGATCACTTAAAACTAGCCATATCAGCATCAACTAATAAACTCTTGACCAATCGTCTGCTGAACCCTCTTCTCAAACTTCACTGATCTACTCTAAGCTTCCAAACTCCTCGATTGGTTTCCAAAGTTTTGCTGTAGTGACCCGCCCGTTTCGAGCCACGAGCCAAGTGTTACTATATGAAACTAAGCGTCTCATTAATTAATTTTCTATTAATTTTTAATATTTTAAATAAACCCATGACATAAAATTTAATATAACAAATGCTTGGAATAATTTAAGCCCTATGAACCAAACCAAAATCCCACTGCTATGCAAATAATCAAAAAGTATAATAACAAATAAGAAGAAAAATTCAAAAGTCTAATAATAGAATCCTCCAGCTATCGTGACTCTACCCATCGTTCCATGGTCACACCTCCGAGGTAATTCTGCGTCAGTGGAAAAAATACTAAGTCATATAATTACAAGAAACAAGTATATATATTCCACAACATCATTAATTAAACCTTTTAATGATTATGAGCCTATGCCGAGCTCTTACAATATCGGGAGGGGGGCTACCCCATCCAGCTATCATCCCATGTATGCGCACACACGCTACGTGGACCACAGCCTATAATTACCGATATTTGCCATTGACTCACCTTCTCGGTATCACTAATGCATAATGAGTCATCTTGCGCCATTGCACCCTGTCACCCCTTTTGGCGTGGGGGCAGGTATTTAATTTTTCAAGAAGTTTAAGGGTGTGGCCCGGTGTCAGATTGAGTCAATTCTTTGACCCTGTTTGCGCTCAGCGCATGGTAGTCGAATAAGGGTTCAGGTCAACCAAGGCTATCAAATATGAATATATAACATTTCGAGTAATTATACGGACCTAGAATTGTGATAAGGCACCCACAACTACGACATATGATCTTAATATTAATGAAACTTCTCTAAAACCTTCCCTTTGTGAGCCAAATGTTCTCACAAACTATCAAGATGATGTTTATTTAATATCAACAAAATTCTCCTTTATATAGAAGAATATGTATGGAATTCAAGAAGTCACTACTTTAAATTTTATATAAATGAACATAATCGCACATAAGTATATGAAATTCTAACCATTAGTGTGATAATGAAAAGTCAAAAACATACTATTGAGTTTAATGCGAATGGGTGTCAACTTGCATTCACAACTTCAAATCCCAAAAATTCAATAAATAAAGCTTATTTAATACCATCTATAAATACTATTGTACCAATACGCTAAAGGTTATAATTGATTATTTATGATATTGATTCTTAAGAATTAATTTAATTAAATATTATTTATGGTTGGTTTTAAGATATGCAAAATCCTAAATAAAATAACCTAATTATTTTTAGTTTTACATTTGCCGAAGACACCTTCGGTTGCCAAATATGTGACTGAACTCCCTCCAAAACTTAGCTGTATTAGCTCTTCAACCTCAAAGCTTTTGCCTTTGGTTGCTGAACCCCAAATCTGGTTCACTCTCACAGTGAACTAGAATTGTCATAGTAGACCAAACCATCTCTTATTCTAGATTAATTTGGTCAACCCAAACCTAAGAAAACTTGATCTCGATCCTCTCGAAGTCTCAAGATGGAAAAGAAAACACCCCTAAATGCGCAATCAATACATGCATGAAATGCATCCCTTAAGAGAATGCTGCATGAATTTCATGATCAATAAAATCCTATTCAAAAATCACATAATTCACAATAAAAATTATAGAAATTTACACTAAGATGGATACATTTTTACCTAAAAGTGCAATAAAGGGACCAACTTGTGAAATAACAATATATAAATATTTATATCATAACACAATATAACAATTACATTTCATGACCCGCCATAGTTATGTCAACATAATCATAAGCTAGGTCATGACCCATGTGTTCATCATATTTATCACAATTAACATATTCACAAGATCATATTTTTAAATTGGATCTTAACCCATCTATCGATTTCATCTAACACGTGTGTTATATCATTTTAGCATTTTTCAGTAATTTCAACATTAAACATCTCATTATAAACTGATACATCATAACCAAAAATGACCCATCAGGTCATACATCTCATGCTACATCTCATGCTATATCGGTGTGTATTCACTATGTAGTCATTGTTCTTCTGTCAAAGTTGACATGTCATATTCTTGTTCTTCACCTACATTCTTGTGTGATTTTCACATGGGCCCATAAACCTTTAAAATAAAGCCCAGAAGCTCATCCAACCCATGTTTCTTCTTCGCTCTGGTTATCAACATAAGTGACATGGTTTAGCGTACCTAGGATTTATTTGACCATCAATTCCTAGACTATGAGGCTTGGAGAATTTCTACATGAAATAGGTTAGACTTGTGTTCCCCGGAGTATTCCATTTGCAAAATAGAAATATACTATTAGGAATAAACAAAACATTCACAGAAACTATTTTGGATTTCAAAATAGCCTAAGGCCCCACATTCCACATCACAATTCTACAGCCCAAAACACCTCTGCAAAAACAAGGGAGCATGCGATTCCCTAACTATTCTTGCTTGGAGTTTCAAAAAAATAAGACCTTGTAAATGTAGGAGTAATGATATGGACGGTAAGTGAGTACATAATAAATGGGATGGAAATTTTTACCATAGCATAGTATGGGTTTTATTGTACATTTCAAGGTAGATAATATCTATTACAAGATTTTTACGAAAGAGAAAATTTTTTGACTGATCCATTTGTGAAAGAGTAGAATAGGTAATAAGCATAAAAACTTGGAATCGCTAGCTAAGAAAAGAAAGAGGATAAATAGTTAGGGAGTCAGATAGGGATTATTGTTATTGGGGATAGAGGGACTTGAATGCTCATGATTTTTCAAGTCAATGGGTTTCTCTTACCATATATTTCATTGTTGTCAGTATCATGTAGAATGAGGCTCTATCTTTATTCTCATCTGTTAATCAATTCTTCAAAAGATTCATCATACTTGGAGTAAACTATTTGATCATTGAATATTTGATTCTTCCCTCTAGAATCAACTCAAAATAAATTGTTCCTGAAGAAAAAAAATTCAGATTGTGATGAATCTTTGCTATTTCAGTTTGTATTAGGGTAATTCTCTCTCTTATTTTATGGACTAGAAGGATTCTGATACCAATGCAATTAATAAAGGTAAAGGTAACCCCAGCTGATTTGTTAAACAGCCTCCATTGAGTCTCTGCACCTATCCTTTTATCTCTTCTTGAACTTGTGTTTTTTAAAAATAGCATTTGGCTCAGGATTGCCTACTTTTTATTTCAGGGCTTGCCCAAGTGGAAGGCCCTTGCTCACTCACAATATTGCACACAATAATGCACTCAGTGATGCATACTCAATACACATATACAACTATATATTTATATACAAGAGATACGAAACACCAAAAAACTATAATATAATCAGCTTCTAACAAATGAAGAGCCAATTCCAAATACTCCACTTTGAGCATTGGAACACTCACCAATGAGCTTCCTCATTGTCTTGTACAATTCCTTTCGAATTCCTTGTACTTCTTTGTCCAACTCTGTTTTTAAGACTTCCCATGTAGTTGTACGCTTTTTCATCTTCAGCATATGATGGGAGACACTAACAATTCTCCCCTTCCAAAATCATCTAGAACATACCTAGGTTGGTTTTAGCATCTAACACATATAGAGGGAGATGTAACCATTACAAACTATGATTATAAATTCTTTTTTACAAACATAGTGAAACCCCTCCCAATATATGAGTAAACCCACTCACATACCTGAGTAAAACTACTTACAAAACATGTAGAAAACTCCCACCCATCTACAAGTGAAAAACTCCACCCCAATGTGTAGTGCTATCTGATTTACACACCATAAACAAAAGGTAGAGAATGATAAGAAATTAACCAATGTTGCTCTTATCGAAAAACCCAAAGCCACGTCTTCTCCTCATAACAAATAATTTATCTTTCTCTCAAATATACCCCCAATGGTGACCCTATCTAGATCTATAACCTCTCATGTTTCCCCTAAGGGAGAACACCCCATAGAACTTGCCCAAAGGGAAAGGATACCTAGCAAATATCTCTAACTGCATTTATAAATTAGAGATATGGAACACCCCTTGGAATGAAGAGTCAACTCAAAATACTCCTCCATGAACATCGGAATATTCACCAATGAGTCTATTCTTTGTATTCCACAAATTTACTCGAATTCTTCGCACCTCTTTGAATATCTCTATGCCTTCATGACTTCCTATCGGAGGGAATAACTCTAGCAATTCCACCCTTCCTGACATAAAAAACACCTTGGAAAACTTTCACTTTAATTTGAACTGAGTTCCTACTGGAACAGAACTGGTTTGGCTTCCTTCTTGTTGAACCTTTCAAAAACCTTCTCAATGTATTTCTCTTAGGATAGCCAAATATTCTTTGCCTTTCTTCCCTGTTAGATGGACATGCCAAGAAGTTGCCTAGTTGGACCCAAATCCTTCATAGCAAAGGATTTGCCCAAACGTTTCTTCAAATTTGCAATTTTTGATTTATCCTATCCAAGAATCAACATATCATCAACATAAAGAAGTAAAATGATAAAATCATTCTCCTTAAATTTCTTGATAAATACACAATGATTTGAAACACTTTTATCATAGTCTTGAGTCTCTATAAAAGAATCAAACTTCTTGTACCACTGTCTATGCACCTTCTATTTCTTTTCTTTGTCCATGAAACCCTCAGTTCCATATAGATTGTTTCATCAAGATCATCATATATAAATACAGTCTTCACATCTAATTGCTCAACTTCCAAATCCATACTTGCAACCAAACCTATCACATAATTGATTGAATACATTTTTACAACAAGAGAGAAAATTTCATCAAAGTCAATATCTTTATTCTACATAAAACATTTTACCACAAGTTTTACCTTGTACCTTGGTTGTGAGTTACCTTCTTCATGCTTAAGTCGATAAACCCACTTGTTCTTCAAGGCCTTTCTCCCTATAGGAAGATTCACAAACTCATAGAATAGATGTAAAATCTTCGTCCCACTCTGGCAATTGCCATAATAAGATACGCCTAAAATTTTAACCAATTAGCACTGTGGGCAAAATTACATATTTTCTAACAATTGATTGGGCTACTAATGTACAACCCCATATGGGTTGAGCAAATGTAATAGAATCCCAAGTTCCTCGCTATTGCCAATCGATCACTTTTATCTATTTTTTCTTTAATAGCTGCCTCCATTTTTTCAGCATTTTCTGAATTGGTAGTTTTAAGTTCTAGCCCTTTTTCCATACTCATTTTGGAGATATCAAAAGAAAAAGATGTTTTATTAAGTCTGTCCAAAAAAGTGAGGATTGCGCGTTTGCTTGAAACATTTCCAAAATCAGATTTTACGCCTTTGAGCCCACATCGAAGCCTTTGATTAGATCATGATGAAAATCTGATCGTTGTGAGTAATGTATCAAAGCTATTTCTTCTGCATGATCACTATCGGTACTAGTATCGGTATGTGTATTCTGAACTTTATCCAATATAAATTACTACACATTTAGCTTTTCTTGAACGAATACCAAGATTACCCGGTGATATCCTCCGGATTTTCTTCTTCTTGTTGTTCCAAATCAACCGATCAATTTATATGACTACTAGGGAAGTTTTTTGTTCATTTTTTCTTTCTCAATTTCATGTTTTCTAAGTACTTGAACATTTGAATTGTTTTAAATTGCATCAAAGAGTTGTTTGAAGTGTTTTTTTTCTGAACCAAGACTTTTTCTTTGTTATCTAAATAAATTTCTTTTAAATGAAAACTAGATGACAATTCATCATCGAATTCACCGATTGAGGTAAAAGGATTATCATTGTCTATTGATAACGATCTTCTATTAAAATTAAAAGTATTTCTTTTCTCTTCAAACGGATGTTCTTCCTTTGGAATTTACTACTTTTTTGTTTTGTGAATCAACCTTAGTAATTGTTCCACGATAAAACAAAACAAAAGCAACAAACACAAAACAATGCAACCCAGCCAAGCATCTCCAAGCCTCCTTGTGATCAGCGAACCTAGGCCAGCCAGTGCTACAACTATGCATTTACATAAATATAAGAAACATGTCAGCAATGAGTATACTGAGTCCCCAAATAACTAACAATATAATAGCAAAAGTGGCAAATGGGTTACTCATTGTCCATGGAAAAAATTGAAATGAAATTAGAAACTTCTCCCTACACACAATCTAAATCGCAATAAGGCTAATAGGGCCTCATCATAATGACAGAGATATCCAAGCACACGATAAGAATACTCAATGGTAATGTGTCAGCACAAGGCTTGAGCTAGAACCTTGTTGATGCCAACATACTTGTGGCCAATAGAGCCTAATTGATCACAATTGAGAGATAGCATGATCCGAATATGTTCGACGGAGAGCACGCACATGCTGAAATATGTAACACACAATGCTACCAGGTACTATATTGTTTATACTGATCACACAATTAACCACTATTCAGGCAGCACAGGTGGGTACAAACCCGACCCCTCAGTTAGCATCATACTCACACACACCATGGGTACACCAAAAATTTGAAAAGCGAATAATAAGTACAAGGTCTTAGTAGGATCAATTCAAATAGCTCTAAAGTCCAACTTTTGAGCTGACTCTTGTGTTTCTGAAACTCATCAAGGGATCTCAACCTAAAAGTTTTATTAATCCGAAAAATTAATAAGATGATGTAAAACCCACGATTCGAGTCAGGGTTTTATATTCAGAACCAATCGGTTTGACCGTTATTTTCGAGTTGAGTCAGTTTCAGAACAAGTGTATTGAATCGACACCAATTGCGTGCATGAGCTATGAGGGTCATGCGTACCAATTATATAATGATAACATCATGAACAGAGTAGAACATAATGAGTCATCAGAGTATATGGCAGTATGCCAGTTATTTTTATTTTTATATATAGTAGATCGTAGAATTAGTTTTACACCATTTACTGCTTTAGGATGCATTACGGGCAGTTTGGGTAGGTTCATTGTTCTAGAGCATATCATTATGATGTTTTGGTATTTGTTTGATTTTATGGGGTTTTCCCGATTTTTTAGGATATAATACAACTTAGTTATTATTTTGGACTCAAGCTGGATACGAGTCAAGTATTATTTACGATATTGCCACCCAGTTATTTTTCTCACACCCCTGACCTTTTCTTCTTCCTCATCCAAACCCTTGCCTTGACGCCGCCCCCATGCAGTGTCACCGCCGCTGCCGTAGACGTTACCCTGCCGTAGATCGGTGCCGCGTAGCCCTAGCACGGCTTCTCATGCTGCCCCAACCAGTCTTGGCCACCATCTGGCCACCACGATGCGAGGAAGCCGCACCTTTGTGCAGTGCTTCCGAGGTCGATCATGCCGCCGACGATCGTTGCCATCGCTATCGAGTAGTCGCCTTGACACCCTCGACCATCTAGCAACCTTTCTTGACCGGAGTAGAAGCCGTCACTGCCCAGGCCGACCGGATCGAGTCACCCATCGCCGCCACCTCTGCTTTAGCCATTTTCCGGTGAGCCGCCACCTCTGCCGACCATGTCGACGTTGTATACGTATCGGGCTTGCCAAGCCGGTTCCAATGGTACCCAATACCATTGCTTTTCAGCCAGTAGACGCCACCGGTAGTTGTCACTGAAAAATCGCCGGAAGTTGCCAAAAAACACTGAAACCTGCCGGAAAACTGCTGAAACCCGCCAGAAAACTGGAATTGCTGGAATTCGCCGGATCTTTCGTGGAGCTCACCCAATTGAACCTGATAAAATTTTGGATGCCAAAAAGCGCCAAATTTGAGCTCCGAGACACGCGACAGAACCCTAGCCGTCGCCGATTGCCGACGACGTGAAGTATAATTACCTCCGATTTGATTATTTAAAATTAATGATGATTGTTAGCATAGCATGCTAGAATTGAGTAGTTGTCATGATGAATGGCAGACTATGAATGAAGTAAAGATGTGCATGATGTGATTTATAAGGAATGAAGGTTAAGTGATCTAATGAAGTAAAGTAAATTTGAGCATAATAATTGCGTATAATGCAACTTAGGAAATATAATAAAATTGGTGTCAATAGGATAAGTTGGAATTACTTTCACATTTATAATTGTTGATTGTTATGGTTGATGTTTGTATTGTGAGTGTGTTTGATCATGACGAGTTTGATTCATCATTTAGTTAGCGGGCATTAGTATTTAGTTTTGATGTGTAGGTACGGAGTAGGAGCTCGCCGCCTAGGTATGGTGACACTCTTGAAGATTATACCAGGTCCGTTTAGGACTCGTCTCTATTTTATACTCTTCTATTGTATGTTTATTTTATTATTTATAGGACGGGTTAAGTGGCATTTTATCGGATCCCACTTAACTCGGGCCATTTAACCGAAAAATTTTCCGGATTAATAACCCCTCGAGGATGATTTCGAAAACAAGATCCACCACAAGTTGCCTTTGGGCCTATTATATAAATCCCTTCCCAGGCCTATATATATAATTTTATTGAGTTTTCAGTGAGACGAGAGATGGAGAAACCAACTGGACATACCATGAGAGGATGCCGTGACAGTCAAAGCGGGCTCTGGATTAGTGCAGCAGACTGTTCCATTCTTGAAGGATCCTGACAACTCCGCGTTTGAGTTCCTCACACCTAGAGAACGTAGAGGTTTAAGGGTACTTTTTAGTACAGCGCATGTCCAGACTTGTAGTTTAAAGGGTACTAAAGGTGACTGCCTGAGAGTACTCGGCCTTCGTGCTCAAGGCTAGGAGAAATATGGAGGTAAGGAGAGGGCTTAGAATTTGAGACCAGAAAATGAAGTAAGAAAATTCCGAGAGAGGCATTAGCAGCAACATATCAGTCAGTTCGGGATGCTACCGGGTTTACAGCCTAGTGGCTCCTCAATAGGTGCCCTTCAGAGTGTTCATGAGGAGTCTATGTTGTTTTCATTCATATGAGAGTTTGCTCTCACAGCCAGCTTGTTATAGTTATTTTATTTTCTGGACCAGTAACACTTGTTATTGACATATTTTTATACTATATGTAGGTAATAATAACAAGTTGGAGGAGCTAGTTTGGATGGAGGAGCACTGTTATCGCTTGCACACATGTCAGTCGATTGAGTGGTTATATTTTGTTATGATGTTATTATATTGATGTGATGTGATTAAATGCTAAATATGAGGACATGATGAGATGAAATACTAAGAGATGATGACAAGAAAAGGAAATGTGAATAGATTGCCTAGTGGAAGCATTGTGGGTTGAGATCCAAGCTTCAAAGTGAGTTCACAACATATTAGATTGTGTGTGAATGAAATTGTTGATACATGCATACATATTTATATATATTATTTCGACAGGGTGGCCCCTAATTGCACTTTTAGGGGAGACTCTATTTGTTTTATTTTAGAATTTTTATTGATTTTGATCATAATCATATTGTTGTATAAATTACTTTGCATGTCATTTATGTAGTATCATGTTAGGATTCTGTGCATTTATCCATGCATGATGAGTCATATCTTCATCTTAAGACGCTGAGATTAGATCCGCACGAGTTGAGTTTGGGTTAGCTGACCTAACCGGGGCCGGCCTGTAACATGCCAGTTCGGTTCACGAGTGTGGACCAGATTTGGGGTGTTACATATGACCCATAGATAGTAGGATCTAATAAAACACCACTAGCTATGCCTACAATGTGAAAATAAAACACATGAGCCAAGCAATAAATCATGTTGAGGGATAGTCCTAATGGACCTGAGAAGAGCTCCTTGTTTTATGTTGGCAAGGTAGACTCCGTACGACCTAACATTGTAGACCACTACTCAAACCCTATATATATATAATACATGTCTGCAATGATATACAAACAGTCTTAGATGCAACGAATGACATGACATGTAGGGTAGAAAATGAAACACAAAACATCTCACATTAATTACATTCACATGCTCAGTGTGCCAAAAACTACACAATATTTTGATAAAACAAACAAGGATGGTGAAATGGAGATTTTGATATTTTATGAAATACATTTTTGGATTTCACCCATGTATTTAAACTCTAACTTAAAATATCAAAATGCCCGGAGAATTGAGGCAATTTATCATGCGGTGCCTGACACGCTAATGTAGAATGAGAACTCGGTAAAATTATGAATGGTAAAATTATCGGTTAACTTATTTATACCTAATCATTGTGATAAATTTGTCATGACGACTTCGAAGTAATAGAAGTTGAAAGATATTGAATCTTAATGATCCGGCGAGTTCTGACAAAGCTATAGCACCCCAAATCTTGTTCACCTAAGAATCAGATTAGAAATGCTATAATCGAGTTGAGTCATGTCTAAATCGATAAATCTGAAAAGCTCAAACAAGAAATAGATTGAAGTAATCATCTTGGCACCTCGAAAAGGAAGGCACCACTAAATGCACAACCAATGCTAAATAGGAAAGGATGAATGGATGCATGCAATAACCTAATAAGGAGCTACGTGTAATGACATGACATGTAAACACTCAACACCCAACAAGAACCAAAATATAAATTGATAAATAAGGGAATAAATACATCAAACTAACTGCTGAATCTTAAATTTGAATATTTCATCGAGAGACTTGATATCATGTCTGATCTGCCCATACAAAAGCTGGTTAGGATGTACATAACAATACATCAAATAAATATATATGATTACGCATCAAATTATAGACAAATCTGCAAATGAACATAACAGCCCGCTAAGCACAAGTGTGTCCTTCCACCAAAGCTGACGCAACACGCGAACACGGGGGCGGGAAACTGTCTGGATGCCAGGTCGGTTTGGAAAGTGGCCATACACACGGACAAGATGGATAAAAACAAGGCCGAAGTGGGCAAACGGGCATGATGGGTGCTGCCAATGCTCTGGGCTAGAAAATGTCGACGCAAACATGACGGAGGCTACTGCCGGTTGCAATCGATAGAGGAAGTCGAGGGGAGGGCATTTGGCGTGAGGGTCAATGGATTCCAGTCAGTGTATAGCTAGAACATGGCTACGAAGTGGAGAAACAGCTGCTAGAAGTGAAGAGGCTGCGACGGCGAATGTGGCCACAAGAGAGCACTGAGTTGGCTCATATAGAAGGTCTTGGCAAGGGGGTGAAGATCTGAAACTCAAATCAAATCAGTTGGGTGAAGATCTGAGACAAAAATCAAATTGGGCCCATAGGTACAATTCGGTAGTCTGAAATCCTTAAGATGTATGCCAAAGAGCCCTAAATTAGTCCAAACAGATACTAAACCCTTCAACAACCTAGATCATGATGAGCTAACACAAGCAAGAATACATATACCTCGAGTATTTGTTGATAACTCATGATCTAATGCAGCATAACTGAAGCTATCATTTATATATTAGACATACCCAACCTCTATAACATACTCATATAACCATTTGGGCTTTATACTCATGGTCTGAAAGGTGAATTGACTCAAGACTGACCCAAACTAGGTAAGGCAACAAGTGGATAAGCCAAAACCCAAAGTTGGGGTTTTATAGAAGCCGCTTGAGATATCGAGTTAAACACATGCCTTAAACCCATTAATTACAAATTCTTTTATTGATTGAAAAAATCTGATAATGTTTAGTTAATTAGGATAATAAAGTAAATTATTATGTAGCTTAAGATTTCACACCCAAATCAACTTAATAAACAAACACGAGTTAGATTCTCATTATTTAAATAATTTCATGAATTTACTAATTTGGCACACAAAATAAGGCAGCTTGCATATTGTCCAAAAATTTTAAAATTTTAATCTTTTCACCGCTTCAACTATAATTAGGTAGATTAGGTAGTAGATTACATAATTGAGGCCAACACAAATATTTTATTACATTTATTCACAAAACAAAAAATAATAATAATCATATTTTTATCATGCAAGTAGTAAGAAAACTAATAGATCTAGATGATGAGATGAATGACTAGTTATCTATATGTATAATCAGGGATTTTACATTCAAACAATCATGATTGTCTCAAAATGAAAAGAAATGGGGAGAGGGATAGTGTAACTCGGTAGGGATAGCAAGAAGAGGAGAAAAGGGGGAGAAGAAGGGAGGAGGAATGCAGCATGGGGAGAGGGGAGGTTGTGACAGCGAGGCGGTGACCAAAAAGGTGGCAAGGGGTAGCAAAGGGCGAGAGAGGGGAGAAAAGGGCTGGTGGGTGGGTTTCAACCCCACCAGAAAACACTCCAGAGCAAGGGTGCCCCCAAGGCGCAAGGTGCGCGAAGGCATGTGCACTGGGCGCAAAGGCCTCCCTGGGGCACCCTTGAACTGTACATAGTGCCATGCGGGAAAAAAGTAGGGAAATAGAGAGGGGAAAGGAAAAAAGAAGAGGAAAAGGTGAGAAGAGTTCAGGATGACTTCTAAGAAGAGGATGAGACAACTCCAACGCAAGATGTGACCCTAGGCTATACTATACAATCTAAAAGTATGCGCACTGACTTGGCAATTGGGGCCGACTGGAACAACTCAATAGCAGACATGCCCAATACCTAAGCCCACAGGACCACATAAAAGATCCCACAAGCACCATACCGATCAAACCAGACTAACTGTGTGCTATCTGGATCAAGCCAAACACAAAACCAGGAAAATTGGGTGTAAAACAGCAGGGCGATGGGCAGGGTTTTACATTCGACATATCCAAAGCCTTTGATCATTTGAAATGAAGCTTTATTCTTAACATAATAAAATTTCTAGGATTTTCTGATGTTTGGTGTCAGTTGATGCATTGGTACATAAGCTCTAGTTTCTTCTTTGTTATGGTTAGTGGCTCTTTGTACGGCTCCCTCAAACCAACCAGGGGAATAAGACAAGGAGATCACCTCTTCTCTTGCTCTATATCATTGTTGTAGAAGGCATGTATAGGCTCTTGAGATAAGGTGAGCATTCTAACCTAATCCATGGAATCAAGGTTGCAAGAAATGGCCCTTTTGTGTCTTTTCTTATGTTTGCAAATCATACCTTACTCTTCTGCAAGACCTCTGTAACACCATAATTCAACCTGAAGAATAGACCGATTCTTGGTGTCATAATTTGAAAAATTGTTCATTGGATAACCGTTGTACAAACTTATAGAAGCAGATCTTAACCCTCAAGGAGGTTTAAGATAGACACCTTACTGGATTTTCATACAATGTATGTTGATCATGCTAATATAGGAATGATGTTAAACTTAAGGGCTCCCGAATGACCACTCCAAGCCACAAAAGAGGCAATACCTCCCTTGCAACTAAGAGGGTGCTTTCATATACAATGATCACTCTAAGCTAGACAAAGGCAACACCTCTAATGAGGTTGAGTTTTAAAAGATACGGATGAATGATTAAGTTTTTATACTTAGTTCCAATGATTTGGATTAGGTATCTTATAACTTGATACTGATGGATTGCAGTAAAGTTAACACTAGGTTGTCGTTACCTACTCCACATACCTTATAAAAGATAAATTAAAACAAAGAGGCATCATGTAATGACCTCAATTCAAACATGCAAAATGCTATTATGGTCGTTACATGCATCATCATCTTAACGCACATGTATAACATATATAATATATAATTCAAGAATTATAACATATATCATAATACGAACAAGCGGAATATTACTAATAAGCCAATCAATCACGTTCGAACAAGATTACTACCACATAAGTCCTTATATTCATAAAACATACTACTAAAGCGATAAAATAAAACTAGAACTAATGCTGAGAGTCTCATTGCTCATATGCTCCAATACCTGCGTACATGTAAACATGCCGTTCAGTATCTCATACAAGGTATTGAATCTATTACTTACATATGTAATAAACAATAAGAAGCAAATAAGGTTAATTTCAATTAAAATGCGAAAAACTCGACCAATAATTTATCAATAATAATCCTTAAACATTGAGCCATAATATAACATATATAGTAATTTACTTAGCATAAATAAAATAATCCATGTAGCTTATTTATCCATCATTGACACTTAGTTAAATTGCACCCTTGTGACTAACTAGTTGGTCTTGTAGTTTCTAACTAAGGCTTCTAGAAAACCATAATTCTAAGTTATTTAAGTTAACGAGAAAATCAACTAAGTCCTTTGTCTTAAAGACCTCTAGAGAGTCAGCTACTTGAGACTTATGAAACTACGTGAAATTTGTTTCAGTCCTTCATCAACCTAGGTTGACTTCGCTATTAAAGGTGAAAGAGCTATTGTCCTTTCCATCCCTAGGGTCTTACCTTAATAGCTTAAAATAAAACACAACATACCAATAAAATTACGATATTAGCTATAGACCACTAGTGTGCATAGGTGCATGGATGCCTAGATGTCTCGTCTATTCTAGATAAGTTTATACACCTAGGTGTGCTAGTGAGCTCTACACGAACTCCTAGAGAAACATGGTAGCGATCCACAAAACCCACATGGTAAACTACTAGTGACCATGTGCAATGTCAAGAAAGTGGCCTAGGTGTTGGGGTAATAGTCCTTGCTTAAGGGAGATATGTCATACCCTTCGGCGTATGTCTGTTAAACCAGTTAAACTGACATGCCTTAGTACGTAAAGAAAACTAAAAACTAGTGCCTAGGCATATGCATTATATAAAGCATATGATATATTGATTTAACATAGTAATTAAAAAATAAAGACCAGATTAATCATATAAAGTAGAGGATCATAAAAATCACCAAATAGTGACTAAACATGAACCTTACTAGCATGTTGACTAGCTCTGAGTCTCAGCTACACGAACTACTACTACTATGGATGATAATTAACATGTATTACAATCTAGAGCAATTTACCCATGTCTATATGATATGGTATGACATGCATGATGTTTATAATTGTATACAATACATTACAAGAATCAATAGTATGTTCACAACATCATACAATTATCATACATTCCTTAGATACTCACAGCATAGGCAACAAAGCATCAACGAAACATGAAGATAAACCCCCAAATTTAGAAATGCATATCTCTTGGGATACTTATCCAAAACATTTTAAATTTTATAGGTATAAACAATAGATCATGAAAAATCATAATGCAAAAGAATCGCTTGAATCCGAGTTCTACAACAAATATTATAACCATTTTAAGATAGGTGCATAGAAAAAAAGGTATTAAGGTTTAAGGTGTCAGCACCTAAGCGATGAGATCCTGTGCCACAGTGCTCAAATTCTCTATTTTTGAGTGCTATGGCACTTTGTCATGAACCAATTTTTTTATTGTTACCAGTGTCTTGGCTCTAGATCAATGTCGTGGTGCTAGATCAGTGTTGTGGCGCTCTGGCGATGCCTTAATTTGTTTTTCCATATCGCCTTTGATTCTTGTTCTATTTTAGTGAAACAAAGTTTGTGTTTTCAAACTTTCTCAGCACAAAATCATGGGTTATAGCAGGTTTTTAACCTAACCTTATTTTTAACCTTACTTTTTATGATTTTGATTTAGAGAAAACAAGCACAACAATGGTGAACATGAACAAAACTCGTTCATTTTCAACAACTTAATTCTAGAACCTATTTAAATCATTAGAACTACATGTAAAACTTATTTACATCAATTCTAAACATGAATTAACACCTTAAACATTGTCCTAACAAGTTATACAAGCATAGAACATGATAACATGCATGTAGATATCAAAGAACATTGAACAAAACATAAAACATGATCATGATGCATGAATATACACTATTTGCAGGTTTTAGTTGAGATTACTAACTTTTTCTTCGATGAAAGAGCCTAGAACTTAGTACGAAACAACTCCACCAAGCAATCCCTAGGTAGAGAGAAGGCAGCTAGAGAGAGATAAAGTAGTGAGAGAGCATGCTAGAGAGAGAAGAGGCTATGGAGAGAAGGATGACAGCTTGTTGCAATTTGACTTCATAGCTTCCTTATATACATGCAGGTTTTCTACTTGCATATGAACCTCTTCTAATTAATCTCCACGGTTAAAACTACCTTTGAACTTCCTACACGAACACGTAAGTGGACAACTAATAATGCTAGACTTCAACTTAAATCAGCTAATCGTGTACTTAAATGCCCAAGTCTACAAATGAGACTCATAAACTAGTCATACTTACATTAAGGAAATGAAATTAGTTCTATCTTGTCTACCATAGGTAAAAGCTTATTCGACAACTAATCTATATATATTTTACTAGATCGTTTGCCCCTTTTTCATCACTAAGCGTTAGACAAACATCCTGCTTGGCCAAACTTAATATGATTAGCAAATAATCATATAATTTATAGTTTCTTTCATTAGTCTAGAGTAATTTAAACAAAGAAAATTTTTTATGTGCTAAAAAAATAAAGAGTTAACTATGCTATATCGTGCTCAAGAGAGAAAAAATAAACTAAATAATATTGCCAAAGAGGCTAGATATTATACATCATCACGTGTTAGGGCATCAGACCTTAACACTAGGTCTTCACGTGGACTCTTTGTGTGGCATGAACTATAAGGCCCTCCAGCATACATTTCTCTAATACTCACAAAAAGTCGCTATTAAATAAGTTTCTTCTACCTTAAATTACTGCTTGTCGTGTTCCAAAACTTTGAGGCTTACACAGCATAGAGACAATTGTTGGCCTTTCCCAAAGTTAAATATCCTTCACAACAGTTATAATAATAGCATAATAAAGGCACACATACACAACCCAACCATTACATACACTAGTACATAAGTTCAGTGCACCTGCCCAATAGTACACACTAAATACATAACACAGGGCCTTCACCACCATGAAGAGCTGTAGATTCGTGCGCCTAAGCAGGCCAACTCTATGCGGACTCACCTACATACATTAGAAAATACATTAGTAATAAAAAAATTTCGATTATTGGTCTGAAATCCTCATATACTCGAGTATAATAGATTGAGTACTAGTGTAATTCATACTACCCGTATAATACTCTCATGTTTGGAAAAACAAATCCTCATATATTTATAATAGCCTTAGGTAAGGCTTATATAAGATATTTTCTAGAGCTTAGCTTTCAAAAACCATTAAGGGATCTCAACCTTGAAGTTTTATTAAACTGCAGAAAATTCAGCTAAATGGCTTGACATTGAAGGGATTCGATAAAATGCCACTAAAGTTGTTCTACCTCAAACACTCAATTAAACTTGACACTCAAGGAGCCAAATAGAGATGAAGAAAAATAGTTGTAGGAACCTAGATAAGTGAAACTCCTCATCCTATATTGGCGAGCTCGCATTGCATATCCTAATAAGAAGATGAAACCCGAACCATGATCGGATCACATCAGCATGCAAAACGAGGCAATGCCACCACACATGCATAACTCATAAAACTTACTTAATTTAATTATATTACTTATTGCAGCATTAAAACTAATTAGGTAACCATAATTAGGGTTTAGGTTTCATGTAAACTTAGTGGAAAAGTCCAAACTTAGGATTTTATCGAATAAACTTAACCAGACAATTTTTTGGACAAGACAAAAGGTGTTGAAATAGGCTAAAAGTTGAACCAGCTGGCCTGGACACTCTAAGGGTTTAGTATAAAAATTATCAATTGATGGTCCATAAGCTAACATGGTAAACAAGGCCCACTAAGGTCAGGCTGGTTCTAGGAACAGTGTTCCTAGACATCGCACTAATTTTCGTATGTCTCACTCAAGGCTTGGAGAGTTCAAATGGGATGGGTAAAATGGTATGGTTAGTCAACACCTTGGGATATAGCCCAATAAAAGATCATGTCCAAAGCCCATGTAATTGGGTCTTAGTGGGCTCGATAATGATAGGCATTGGCCAAGGGACTTTTCGAGTTGGTGGATCTAAGTGGCTTGGACAATTCCTACCAAATAATTTACCCAACCCAAGGCTATGAAAATTTATAGAGACTGTACTTGACAACATCCTAAGATCTGGTTGTAATTTCAAAAATTTCATGACTTACACTAGGCTCAACAAATTTTGCATCCAGAGCTAGGGAATCATGGTTATACCCCTTAATCCTGTGCACTCTTGAAATCCGAGCTAGCTAACCACCTAAATGAATTTTACTCAATCCAAAAATTTACATGTTGACATTAGACAATTAGTCAATCCTCATAATTTTTTTATAGATTTTGTAAAAACTAGGCAAGATATCATGCCATACGCAACCTATAATAATTAGATAGATTGTAATAATTTAATATCTTAGATATAAATTGTGATTGGCTTCAAAGATATATCATATTTGAATGAAAAGATGAAATACAATTATTTTATTTTTTATTATATTGTTCAAGATAA
Organism: Piper betle; assembly: GCA_033002965.1. Taxonomy (NCBI): domain Eukaryota; kingdom Viridiplantae; phylum Streptophyta; class Magnoliopsida; order Piperales; family Piperaceae; genus Piper; species Piper betle. The sequence goes on along the minus strand of JAURVB010013185.1, from coordinate 70,832 downwards.
TTTGACAAACTTTATTAATAGGAATTAGAAATTGAGGTTAGCTGGGTTCGAACCAGTGACCTTCTACCAAGAAAAGTATTTTTATTGTTTTTTTATAAAATTGAGGTTAACGAGATTGGAACCCGTGAACATTTGTAGGAGGTAATTTTATTATATTTTTTAGATTTTTCTTGTATTTTGATTGATTGATTCTCCAACTTTTAATCTTAGGCCAATATCGATTTTCCCTTTTATTAATAAGAGTAGATTATATATCATGATCATATATATATATATATATATGTATATATATATATATATATATATATATATATATATATATATGTATATATATGGGGAAAGGATTGTTGTCCTGCAGCATAGCCATCTTGGATGTGCTACATTTTTCAGCCATTTGATGAAATCATCCAACGGCTGAAAATTAACCCCAACCCCCTCCCTTTCTCCCCCCTCCGCTTTCAGCCCCTCCCGCCGCTTTCACCCCCTCCAGCCGCACCTCTTCCCCTGCCCCGCGCCCCTTGCCCCTCTCCCCGCCTCGCGCCTCGCTCTGCCCCAACCACTTCCCCCACCATCCCCACCCCGAGGCCGCCCACACCTGCGCCGATCGCTCCTTCCCCTGTTTTGTCGGAGCCGCCTTGGGTCACCCGGGGCCGCCCAGGCTTGGGGAAGAGTCCGGAAGGGGGTGGGCGGGGGCTAGGGATGGTCGCCCGGCGGTGACGACAATTTTTGGCGGCGGCATTGCCGGTGGCGGCCGACCAACGTGCAATGCAATATGAGAAAAAGTGGTGGCTTTCTCGCCCCTAAGCAGCACCTCAAGTTGGATTGAGGTTGACGACGACGAGGGAGGGTTGACGACAAGACGACGGCATCAAGGTAACCGGTTGTGTGGAGGCCGGCAGCACTCCACGAAATAGAGCAGGGAGTGGCAGCAAGCAAGGTAAGGGAAAGAGAAAGAGGGGAAAGGAAGGGAAAGAGGGGCAGCGATGGCGGTTCTAGCCGGCTATGGTGCAGGTAACACCGGCGGCGAGGTCGCCGGCGGTCGGGGTGGAGGGCGAACGTCAGTAAGGGAGAAACAAGGGATGTCGGGGTGAAGAAAAATGACTCAATGGTAATTTTGTAATAAAAATTTTACTTGCTCCTGGCTCGAGTCAATATTAAGAAGTAGATTTTTAAAAAATATATAAAATAATTTCGTAATAAAAACTTGACTCGCTCCTCACTCGAGTCAACATTTTAAAATAATTTTTTTAACAAAAATTGACAGAATTAGTTTCTTTTTACAATTTTATTTCATAATAAAAACTTGACCCATCCCGACAAGAGTCAATATTAAGAAATAAAATTTAAAAAATATATAAAATAATTTCACAATAAAAAATTAACTCATTCCCGACTAGAGTTAATATTACAAAATAAATTTTATATATATATATATATATATATATATATATATATAATTTCATAATAAAAACTTGACACACTCCCGGTTCGAGTCAATATTAAGAAATAAATTTTTAAAAAATATATAAAATAATTTTGTAATAAAAACTTGACTCGCTAATGACTCGAGTCAATATTTTAAAATAAATTTTTTAAAAAAATTGTCAGAATTAGTTTATTTTTTAAAATTTTATTTTGTAATAAAAACTTGACCCGTCCCGACACAAGTCAAAATTAAGAAATAAAATTTTAAAAAATATATAAAATAATTTCACAATAAAAAATTAACTCATTCCCTACTAGAGTTAATGTTACGAAATAAATTAAAAATATATATATAATAATAATTTCGTAATAAAAATATTGACTCGTGTCGAGACAGGTCAAGCTTTTATTACGAAATAAAATTTTAAAAAATAAACTAATTCTGTCAATTTCTTTAACAAATTTATTTTAAAATATTGACTCGAGTGAGAGTCAAATTTTTATTACAAAATTATTTTATATATTCTTTTAAAATTTATTTCATAATATTAGCTCGAGTCGGAAGTTGGTCAATTTTTTATTACGAAATTATTATTATATATATATATATATAATTTATTTCGTAATATTAACTCTAGTCGGGAATGAGTTAATTTTTTATTGTGAAATTATTTTATATATTTTTTTAAATTTTATTTCTTAATATTGACTCGTGTCGGGACGGGTCAAGTTTTTATTACGAAATAAAATTTTAAAAAATAAACTAATTCTGTCAATTTTTTTAAAAAAATTATTTTAAAATATTGACTCGAGTGAGGAGCGAGTCAAGTTTTTATTACGAAATTATTTTATATATTTTTTAAAAATTTATTTCTTAATATTGACTCGAGCCGGGAGCGAGTCAAGTTTTTATTACGAAATTGCCATCGAGTCATTTTCTTCACCCCGACATCCCCTGTTTCTCCCCTACTGACGTTCGCCCTCCACCCCGACCGCCGGCGACCTCGCCGCCGGCGTTACCTGCACCATAGCCGGCCAGAACCGCCATCGCCGCCCCTCTTTCCCTTCCTTTCCCCTCTTTCTCTTTCCCTTACCCTGTTTGCCGCCACTCCCTGCTCTGTTTCGTGGAGCGCCGCCGGCCTCGGCACAGCCGGTCGCCTCGATGCCGCCGTCTTGTTGTCAACCCTCCTCCGTCGTCGTCAACCTCAATCCAACTTGAGGTGCCGCTCAGGGGCGAGAAAGCCGCCACTTTTTCTCGTATTGCATTGCACGTTGGTCGGCCGCCACCAGCAATGCCGCCGCCGAAATCGTCGTCACCGCCGAGCGACCATCCCTAGCTCCCCCGCCCCCTTCCAGGCTCTTCCCCAAGCCTGGGCGGCCCCGGGTGACCCAAGGCGGCTCTGGCTAAAACAGGGGAAGGAGCGATCGGCACAAGGGCGGGTGGCCTCGGGGTGGGGATGGTGGGGGATGTGGTTGGGGCGGAGTGAGGCGCGAGGCGGGGAGAGGGGCGAGGGGCGCGCGGCGGGGGAAGAGGCGTGGCTGGAGGGGCTGAAAGCGGCGGGAGGGGCTGAAAGCGGAGGGGAGGGGGGGGGGGTGGAAAGGGTGGGGGTTGGGGTTAATTTTCAGCCATTGGATGATTTCATCCAACGGCTGAAAAATGCAGCACAGCCAAGATGGCTGTGCTGCAGGACAGCAATTCTTTCTCCGATATATATATATATATATATATATATATATATATATATATATATATATATATATATATATATATATATATAATAGGCAGGATGTCACACAAAGCACGATCTATACCAGATAAATTTTAATTTTATACATAAACTCTCATTGAATAATGAGATAGACTGTAATAATTTAATATCTTATATATAGACTGTGATTGACTTAAAAGATATTCCTATTTGAATGAAAAGATAAATTACAATTATTTGATTTTTTTATTATAATTTTTCAAGACAATTAGGTAGACTCTTATTAGTAGGAAATTAGAAATTGAGGTTAGCCGGGTTCAAACTTGTGACCTTATGTCGCTAAAAAAAATTTATTATTTTTTTTTAAGAAATTGAGGTTAGTGATATTCGAACCTGTGACCCTTTGCAAGAAGTGTTTTTATTATATTTTTCTTTTATTTTGACTAAATAATTCTCCTAGTTTTAATCTCAGGCTAGTATTAAGTTCTCATTTTATTAATAAGAGTAGATTTTTTAGGGGTTGAGCTAGCACAAATACAGAACATAGCCAAGTATATAAAAAACAAAACATACATATTCAACAATTAGGATTTTATTCAGGCTATTATTGAGATCGTTTTAGCTTGGTATTTTAGTGAGACATATCCAACATCTAGCAAAACAATAATGCAAAAAATGACATGCAAGGGATACCTACACAGGGGGGACAAAATTGAAGAAAGTGGCAGATAGGCTATTGTAAGCAGTAAGCTGTCACCTTTCTACAAGTTTGACTCTCATACATGGTTATACAGGGCGAAACAAGAGAAACATGCATCATTAACATTATAGATCTACCACTTATGAACAAGATGCATATAATAGCATACAACAATACAACATAGAGCAAGAGTTATAGAATATCTACTAAGAGTGTGCAAATCGGTGACCATGTCATGCCAAAAAATACATAACTATTTACTGAGAAATGTAAACATCATGAAACTACAACCTATATTCTCCTAGCACACCAAAATACATGATAAAAATACAACAAAAATAAAATCAAGCACCACATGGAGCAACAACAAGCCAAACTCAAGCATAGCACACCAGGGGGGACTAACCTCTAAAGCACCAATGGGAGGTCTCTTGAGGCTTCCTACCCCAAGACCTACAACCCTAAGACCTTCAAAAAACTTGGTGAGGCTTATGAGACCAAGGAGAAGCCAAGGAAGGAAGGAAAAGGCTAGGAGGCAAGGGGGAGTTAGAGCATGCAAATGAAAGTGAGAAAGAAGGAGAACAGGTGAGGGTGGTTATAAAAAAGGGAAAAACTACAAATGCCCACCTTTGGTCAACCAGACCACAAAGGCATCATCCATTGAAGTTACAGGCAAGGCACCATTGACCAAAAGGGCCTGGGCTAGGTGCAAGGGCACTAACCAAGTACCTTTGTGCAAGTCTGAAACCCTAATTCCTCAAACTTTCTAGCACAATAGTACCAGGAGGGCATCTTTGAGTTGGAAGCTCAGTGCGCGCACTTAGGATTTGTACCCTAAGATGGTTAGGACAACCTTGAGAATCATGCCACAGGTCTAGCAGGGGCTAGGACAGACCGAAAGGGGTTCCAAACACATGGCAAGCAAACAAGACTCGCAAGGGACTCAGTTCTAACGTCTAACTAGACTTGACTTGACGGAATTAGAAATAAAAAGGTTGGGTGTGTAGTGTCTAAATAGGCGTCCTAAGCACCGAATGAGAATTAGGCTGGACAAACATACACCTTACCATATACTTGAACTACAGCAAGAAGGGCCAATTCTAACTAACCCAATCCAAGTCAAGACCGAACTAACTCAAAAATCCTTTGGCAAACGGTTTGGGTTTTACAACCTCCTTGGAGTAAATCAAGACTATCCAAAAAATTATATCTAATTTTCTGAAGTTGTTGGGCCTCTAGGTAAACTACTCCAAATACTCGATCCATCTCCCTCATAATATCTTGACATTGAGGATAAAATCAGTTGTGTAGATATTGAAGGTGCAACCTATGTTAGAAAAATTTAAATACTTATTGGTATGCCTATGTTTTTGGGTTAAGATAAAACTAAATGATTTCAATTCATGTTGGATAAAATGGCCTCTAGAATTTAAAGATGGAATGTCACAGCCCAGTCACAAGCTGGAAAAACTTGGCTTATAAATTATGTTACCAATGTGATGGCTAATTATGTAATGTGCTTCTTCAGTAAGCCATTTGATGTCATTAAGAAGAATATTAGAAAGCAATCGAATTTCTTGTCATGAAAGGATTCGGGTAGATTTTGTAGGCCGAAGGAATAAGATTTGCTTACCTAAAAATGAAGGTGGATTAGACATAGGATCCTTGAAAAGGTAAATCAATCCCTCCTAGCAAAAATTGCTTGGCAAATCATATCAAATCCTTTTTCTTTGCTTAGCAAAATCATGAGGGCTAAGTATGAAAAGAACAAAGTTGGTCGAACCTGATATCCAACTCTCAACAATCCTTTTCTTGGCAGAATATTAACAAGGGGCTTCAAAATCTTGAAAACAATGTATGTTGGTTTGTGGGTAATAGCTACACCATTACATTAGGGATTGACCCATGGTTCCTGGATGCTCCTAACTTTATCCTAAGACTCAACCTTAGTAGGTTTCCATACCAAGGCTCAATCTAATCAAGTACGTAGCATCTACCAACTTCACCATATCACCTTTATACCTACTTATCCTTATAAGACATGGTCCTATTGTGACCCAATCCTCCTCCTTCATTTAATTTGGCAGGAACCTTTCAATTCACTCAATAATATACTTACCCCTATATCGAAAAAGTGTCTACTTTATATTCTATTTCTTGTCTATCTTCTTTCGTCTAGTTAGGAAGACTCAATACACATATTTGTATTTGTTTGGCCCAATCCAAGAAGAGTCTATCAATGATAGATCTACAATTCAATATGGGTGGCCCTATCTCGTGTGTGTGTGTGTGTATATATATATGTGTGTGTGTGTGTGTGTGTGTGTGTGTGTGATGTGTGTGTGTGTGCCTTTTCTACTCCAATTCTTCTCACATTTTTTGTTTATTATCCCTCCTCCATTAGTTGATGCTTCAAGGAGGTTGAACAAAAATTGATCCATAGAGATTTAACTACTAAATCACTTCCCAATGGTATGTTTTGGGTTCGTTTAGATAATGAGGATTTAATCCTACGTTATGTTTGATGGAGAATTAGGCACAAGTTTATTCAGATATTGCCAGTGGATAGAGTCAACATCGAAATAAGTCATTATAATTCAACTAGAGGACATATAATTTATAGATTTCACAACAAAGATTCAAATAATTAGACATCCTTTTAAACATTTCTTTCGTAGGCATGGGATCCGATTTGAATTCCAAATTTCATGATACTTATTTTCTTCCAAGGAATAGATTCGGAATTAAGGTAAGGAAAAAAAATGAAAAAAAGAGCCTCCGTTCGTAAAATTTGTGAAACACGTCATTTGATACGTAGACGTGGACAAATTTTAGTAGTTTGTTCCAACCTGAGACATTAGATTAGGGTTTGACGCATGGGTCCCAGATGCTCCTAACTTTTTCCTAAGACTCAACCCTTGATTTCGCAAATGGGCTTCTAGCCTATTTTATTCTTAGGAGTTTCAGGTTTTTCATGGAACACTGAATTAGTTCGAGAAATATTTATTCTTTTTAATGCAAACAATATCTTGAAACTGCCTCCACCAACTGCTAAGATCCATATCGTATGAACCTAAGAAGCGGACAACTATTGCTTAAAATAAAATACAAACTTAACTTTGATAAAAAAACTATAATTTTTAATCAAAATAATAATAATAATAACTTAAAAATAAAAAAAATCATTATTCGAATAAAAAAGGATGATGGAGAAAAATCAAGTTTGTGTAAAGCCAATGAACTTTGAGTAACACAATTACTTAATAAAAATGTTCTTGACATACAAGAAAGGGTAAAATGCTCTTATTGGTGCATGAGCTTAACAACAATTACTAAAACTAATTATCATTAACTGTTTTTGTTTGTTTATAGTTTGATTGTACTTGAATTGAAGAAATAAAAATTAGATAACTATTTTCAAAAGAATATATTAGGGTGAGCATATTTTGTAAAACCTGGGCCATTCACCATAGGGTTTTTGAGTCAATTCGGTCTTGATCCGGATCGGGCTAGTTGGGTCCGGCCCTTCTTGCCGTGGTTTGAGTATGATATGGTGTATGTTTACCTGACCTCAGCCTCCTTCGGTGTTTGGTATGCTTATTTAGACGCTATGTGCCCAACCTTTTTTGTCTGGTTTGGTCGAGTTGATAGTAGATAGATGTTAGGACTCTATCTTGCGCGTGTTTTGGTAGCTTACCTTGTGTTTATAACCCCTTTCGAACCATCCTAGCCCCTATGCAGACCAACGACATAGTTTTTGAGGTCATCTCAGCCACTTTAGGATGAAAACCTTAAGTTTTTGGGTTTTTCACCGACTCATACCTCATAAAGTATGACACCCTTACTTCTTCAGGTATGGCACATTACCTGTGATATCACCAAATCATGTCTTCGGTAGTTGGGAACTTCCCTATTTTCTTTAAAACCCTATTTGCTTCCCCCTTTTCACTCCTTTCCTCATATCCTCCAACCCTCCTCACTCTTCTTTGACATCCCCTCTTCCCCCTTGGGGTTCCTTACTCTCCTAAGCTTCTCCAAGCCTTTCCTAACCTCTAGGGTTGACGCTCTTGGGGTAGGAAGCCCCAAGAGTTCTCCCATAGGCACCATGTGAGGTAAAGGTCTCTCCTTTGCTCCTTTCCCTAGTATTGTGGTGCTTTGTTTGTATAGATCTAGTTGCTAAGATATTTTTGTGGTATTTGTATCATGCATAAATGTGTGTTATTAGCATGAAGGATTTAGAATCATTATTTTTTCATGCTCATAAAAATAGTTCCATATTTTTGAATGTATTGTGGTCATGTACTTGCATTGTTTTGGTAGAAAATAGATATCTCCCGATGTATATGATATTTTTGCATGCCATTTGACTTTCTATGTTTTTGAAAGGTAGATCTACAACTTTTATGTGCATCACTTTGCCTGTTATAATATGTATGATTATGTACGAATGTCAAACTTGGAAAAAGATGGAAGCTTTCATGGTCCTTGTGACTAGGCTGCCTTTTTCCCTAATTGTTTCACCGTGATTTAGGTCATTGTTGATGTCCATCTTTTTCATTCTTGCATTTATTCATGTGGGCTTGCTCCTGTAAATTTATCACACTAAACTAACCACTTTAAAGGCCCCCTAATTGTTGGTGTGTTTCCTATGATGTATGTATGCCTTGCCATCAGGCTATGAAATTATGCTCCATGGTGACTTAATTAAAGTGGTCAATAAAATCCGTGAAAATTTTGGATGGACTCAATGATTGTCTACTAGAAACCTGTGAGGTTCACCTAGCTCTAGAAATGACTTAGCTAATACCTCCTATTTACAAGTCCACTTAGGCCCAAATCCTTGGAGTTTGGACCTGAAATCTTATTCGATTCAAGCCCACGGCTTGGCTACTACTATACGCTTACCCAGGCCCATTTGGAGTCTCCAAGCCCATGAACAATACTTAGAAAAATTGGTGCGGTGAGGAACACTATTCCTAGCACTTTAGCCCAACTTTAGTGTACTTTATTTACCATGTTGGCCCATGGGCCAGAACTTGGTAATTTTTTTACCAAACCCATAGAGTGTTAGGGCCTACTAGTCTAAATTTTAGCCTATTTAGAAACCGTTTGGCCCACCCAAAAATCGTCTAGTTAAGTTCATTCGATGAAATCCTAAGTTTGGTCTTTTTCACTAAGTGTACATGAAACAGTAAACCCTAAACCCTAATTGAGGTTACCAAATAAGGTTTAACACTCCATTAAGTGAGATAATTAAGTTAAGTGAGTTTTCTGAGATGTGCATGTGTGGAGGCGTTGCCTCGTTTGCATGCCGATGTGATCTAATCGTGATCAGGATTTTATCTTCTTGTTAGGTTATGTGGGGTCAACTTGCCAATATAGGAGGAGGATTTTCACTCATTTTGACTCATAGAACTCTTTTGCTTGATCTATGTTGGGCTCTTTAAGTATTGAGTTTAGTCGAGTTTTAGATGTAGGACAGTGTCGATGCCATCTTATTGAATCCCCCATGTTGGACCATTTAGCCGAGTTTTTTACAGTTTAATAAAACTTCAAGGTTAAGAACATTTCAGGATTTTCTAAAGCTAAGCTTTAGAAAATATATTATACAAGCCCTACCTAAGCTTATTATAAGTATATGAGACTTTCATTTTACGAACATGAGAGCAGTGCATGTTGAATTGCACTAGTGCTCCTTTTGAACTTTAAAGTAGTGCAATATATGAATGTACAACATAATACAATATATTTCATAAATTTGTAGCACTGACTTAACTAATGTTTGTTTGCCATCCTAGGACCATGGGGGGTGTTATCTGGAGGATGTGAGGCTCTTTCTCAAGTTTCTAATTTTCCCATGTATGATTCTAGAGTGGGAGTATGCTATGGTTGTTTTGCGTACGAGCGCCTTGTTATTATTACTATAACTATTGTGCGGGGTAATTAATTTTAGGGCAAAGGCAATCATCTATAAGGTGTGTAAGCCTCAAAATCTTAGAACACAACGAGGAGCAATATAAGGTACATGAATTTTTTTGGTTGTAGCTATGTGTGAGTGTTAGAGAATCATGGACTGGAAGAACTTACAGTTCATACCACTCGAAAAGTCTATGTGAAGACCAAGTATTAAGGTATGATGCCTTAGCATGCGATGATGCCTTTTCAGTTTAATTCTCATCTATTGCAAGGTATGTAGAACAAGTAACCACAACCAAGTGTTTACTTTACCATAATTTATCAACATCAAGTAATATGACACCTTATCCAAATCACTGGAACTAAGTATCAGAACCCAATCATGTATCTACATCTTTCAAGAAACTCAATATCTTAGCTATATTGGAGGTGTTGCCTTTGTGTAGCTCAAAGTGATCATTGTATATGAAAGTCACTCTCTTAGTCGTAAGGGAGGTGTTGTGTCTTCTATGGCTCAGAGTATTCATTAAGGAGCCCCTAAGTTTAAGATCAATCATATAAAAGTATGAGCATCATGTATTGCATGAAAATCCTAAAGGATACATCTTAAGCTTCTTTGAGGGTTAAGATCAACTTTCGTAAAATTTGTATAATATTAGTCCAATGAATAGCTTTCTGAATTATGATATCAAGATTCGATCCGTTTGTCGGGCCGAATTGAAGTGTTACACATTTTCTTCAACTAATGCTTTTTTATCGTCTATTCAAAAAGAACATATAAGTTTTGCAATCTTATTATTGAGAAGTTTGGATATCTAATTCTAATATATATTTTCGGTCTGTAAAAAATAGACAAAGAGGACCTCCAATGTAAACAAACATTGTTTACACCTTTTAAATAACATAATTAATGATTCCCTTTTTTAAAGTAAAAGTAGGTCTTGGCTTTTGCTTTCGTTGTCCACATAATTTGGAAAAAATGGATGATTCCATTGAAACATAAAATCATTTTTCACCCCAAATTGATTCACATATTGAAGTGAAACTATACAAAAAAATGCTAATAGAATTCTTGAAAGGGGAAATCTTGATTTCATTTTTTTTAGATTAAACCATAGAATCTTGATTTTATTTGGAAGAATGAGTACATCATGCTAATTTTGTCTATATTTTTCTCTTTTTATTTAAGAATTTTGCTCCTAATTGACTTTAATTGTGTTGTAAGTTTTGCAACAATTAGTGTCGATTTTTTGTTTTATTGAATTTGATGTTCATATATTGGGCTTCAACGGACAATGCAATAAACGTACATGTACGTGGGCCCTCAACACACGCTGCTGACTTGCCTCTCCACACCATCCACCAGCAGTTGCTAACTCTTCCTCTCTTCTTCCCAAATCTTCAACTCCCACCGCTTCCATTCCTTCCCATCCACCACCAAAAAAACCGGAACCACGTCACTTTTACAGAAGAAAAAAAGAAGAGATGGTCATGAGAACTCTCTTCCCTTCAGCAACATCAACCCCCACTGCTCCTCCTCTTTCTTCTTCTCCTGCTATTCCCAGAGCGCCATCCTTTATCTTCTTACAAGCTGTGGGAGAAGGTCTCCAAGATCATCAACGTTTTCACTAGTTGTCTGCAAAGCTGCTGGCCCTGGTGGATGGAGAAGTCTTCGTATATGTCTCACCACCTTAGCCCTCTCCTTTGCTGGAAGAAGCTTTCTGGGTCATTCTAGATTTGCCAATCCTGCTCTGTTGGAGGCAGGTGATGATGCAGAGCTTTTGGAAAAGGTGAAGAAGGGCAGGAAGAAGAGGCTTCAGAGGCAAGACATCATCAATTCCTCCAGTAAAGAGACAGGTTTGCTTCCTTTTCAGAATTAGCTGTCAATAATCATTAGTTTTAGATCCATTTTGCCGAACTTTGCTGACCATTTAAGAATTACATAATGAAATACAGAAAATTGATTATATTCATTCTTAACCATGGGAGGAAAGAAGTAGAGAAACGCACATTCTATAATCGAGGATAAAATATGGAGAAGGAAAAAAATCTGATTTGAATGCTTAAGATATTTAAAGGACCTTCTGTTTCACATGGGGCATATTGGTTTAATCATCCTCACGACTAACATTCTATTGTTTTATTCGTATTCATGTCTCTAGGATATCTGCAAGAGGTGGTTTTTAAGCTGACCAAAGTTGGTCAAGCTATAGAAAACAACGATTTCTCTACGACAAGTTCTATCTTTGGCCCAAACCCAAGTACTGATTGGATCTAAAATGCCAATGTTGCCTTCACCAAGGTAATATTTCCTTATCCCATTGCCTTCCTCATTTTTTCCCCAGACTAGTTTCTTGACAGCCATTTATTTGCTGTAATTTGGGTTTGCCTTAGCTAAGTTCTAGTCCAGAGGAGAAGCCAGAAGTGAACACCTTCAACAGCACCATAGCTTCCCTAATTTTATCTGGTGAGCAAATCATATCTAAAAGTGTTGTAATCTTCTTCACTAACTTGAAACTTAAAATGTACTCATGTTTGTGTAGTTACCAAAAGTGACGCAGAGTCTTCTAAAAAGGCATTTGTATCAGCTGCTAGTGCTCTGGAGAAGTGGAGTGCTTTGACAGGATTGGGGGCACAACTGAAAGGCCTATGAAATCCTCAACCAAATGAACATAACAAGTTTTTTTCCTCGTCGATCGATATCTTTTCCATGATTCATTCCGAGAGCTTCTTTTTAATCTTTTCACATTGTTGTCAAACAATCAGATGTCAAGTATAAAAATTATCATTTACGCAATGCTAATCCAGGCTTCAATGTCTGAATATACTGTCACACTTGACCTAAAATATTCGGGTGCCATGCATTTTCCATGCTTCAATCATCTTTTCACCTCAGATCTTTTTCACAACTAATGTTACATGCATTCTCAAACCTGACCTAAAATGGGGATCCCAAATTGCACGGTATTACATGTGAAGGGTCCCTTGCCCGTGAGCCAAAATTTTCTTGTCAAACTATGTGAAACAAATTTTCAGAAATCCATAGAAAAATTACAATATTCACTGCATTGAACTGATTACATCAATGCCAAAAGTGTGCCTAAAACATAAAGCCTACCTCGTAGCTAAAATTTCAGCCTAAGTAATAAACCAAAAAAGTTGTTAAACCCTACATAATTTTTTTTTAACAAAAAAAAAGCTAAACCCCACAAAAGACTAAAGAGTCTAAGAGACATAATCTAAGATTCTACGGGCATGATTGAGTATTATCGGATCCAGACTAATTTGTGCTTTGGATTTTTGTGTCGAGATCTCCTGCCTTCCCATTGTTATTACTAATAGCATTTTCAATAATGCATCTTTCAGTGTCTTTCCCATCCTTCTCTGTTGTTTTCGGCTCTTCGATCTTGTTCTCCTCTTGGTCTTTCACTTCCACAGCTGCAGTTTCTTCAGTTTTTTTCACCTCATTAGCCTTTATGTTATCACCTGCCTCTTGCATCTCAGCTGTGTCCTCACCATCATGGATTATTCCGGTGTCTGCTTTTGTTCCTTGGTCTCCAGCCTCAGAAACGTCGAGTGCATTTTTCTTTTCAGCTTTATCCTTCACTGTATCAAAGGAAAATTCAGTTTCTTCAGCATGCTCTGATTTCTTACCCGACTTATCTGTTTGATCCTTAGTTTCTTTTGCATTTTCCACAGGTGCCTCATTATTCATTTCAACTTCTTTCTGACCTGATGGTTCCCCAGTTAATTTTGACTCTTTGTTCTTTGTTGTGTCCATCTGCTTTTCTTCACTAACAATTTTAGTAGAAGCAGCTTCAGCTGTTGTGTCATCCTTCTTTACGCTTGATAGTTTCCGCATGCGCTTTTTCATTTGTTCAGTTTTTTGGGGTGGGGATACTTTTCTTTTTTCAACAATCCTTGCTGATCTTCTAGGAGTTTCCCCAGTACCCCACTCGAATTCAGTAACACGAGGACCATCGGGATGGGACTTCAGGTACTGCTCCAATTGTCTTCTGCTTGTCACCTCCTCACCAGTAGGAGTAACAAAAACAATACCATTCTTCTTAGGTGTTCCATCTTTCCGTGGCATAAACTGCAGAAGTATATGACAACATATAACATGATGAGCTCCAATAAGAACACCTATACTAAGTCAGAGATTTTATTTAAGCATCCAGAATAAAGCAACAAAAAATCACAAGGCACCCCTAATTTATAAAATAAATCTTGCAGTAAGAAAGGCATCTTTGGTCCAAATGAGAACAAGACAGTGGCCATATATAAACCAAGTATGTACACTGCATGCATCTTCATTTGTCATTACTAGAGATGATGAAAGCAACAGAAAAAAGAGGAAACATAGAGAAAAAGATATAAGGATAACAGCTCCTTCCACTATCCAGTAAAAAGGCCATCACACCAAACTAAGTTATGAGCATTACATCAAGAGTAACACAAAAAAACAACTACCATAAATCAGCTCTACTTTTAGCTGGCAAAAATTAAAGGACTGACGGATGAACAACAGGCAGCTGAAAAAAAAACCCATAACTTAAGAACAACTAATTTCAACTACATCTCTAAATGATATCATACAGCCAACATTATGTGGTCTTGAATGGTACTGGTGGCCAAGTGAGTATAAACAGTTGACATGGATGTTGAAGAACAAGACATTAACTCTCCCCCCGCCATTTTTCTGAAAATGCAAATGAGGGAAATGCCAGGAATTGCACATGCAACCAGAATACGCAGTGGTTATAAACTTAGAATTTGCATTGAGATCTAGAAGTCATTCTTCATTGTCGAATCATCCTCATCATCAGCATCAGGATCATCATCTACTCCTCCAGCTAGACTGTAATTAGCCATGTGGAGTTAAACATCCAAATTTATTTACCACAGACCAGCAAAAACCAAAATAAAGATACAATAATCAAATAAGACAATGCCCAAAACTTTCTGTATATGCATACCTCTTCCAGGACAAAGCTAGCAGTAAAGCCGTTATTCATCATCTTTTCTTGCCATATCAGAGAAAAAAGTAGAAGATTGACAGATGAAGGGAAAAAAACTGAAATGTCGCCACCATGCAGTGAATTTGGAAAAAAATGTTTTAGAAGGTTACTGAATCGGAAAAAAAATGCTTTTTTTGTTTAACTTATTGAAAAAAATATAGTGTTGGCTGCAAGAAGCATTACGGCATCAAATGAAGCGAACCAAAGATAATGCCACCAAACAACCAATCATGTTACAAAAAATTGTAAGCGCGGATCCCGACTGAGACCTCAAATATTATAAGGGTGTCAAAGGAAGGCAAGATTGCATTCTCTTTTAGTAGCATTTCTCCATCTTCTTCACAGATATCTCAAGGAGATTGTGGGAAATTTCAGCAAGGAACTCAAAGAAATTATGTCACACGAGTCCATGACTACTCCCTTTCCCCCACAAATGCAAGTTAAAACAGCATGATAGAAAAGGCGAAATCATGCATGGGTGAGTACACGTTAAGATAAAGCCCGGTCTATGATTTCCTATTGGGCACAAGATACCATCAATCCAATAAGAAAAAACCAAAGCAACAATTTTTTGAAGGGCAAAAGAAAGACAAACCAATTTCTTCCAACCGGCAGGAGCAGGGAGCTCAATCGTAACCAATTTCTGGTCTGACGCCATCAAAATCCCTACCAAAAAAAACTAATAATGAAAATTCCTGATCGTAAAGCCAATCTTAATAACAATACCCAGTAAACTTAGGCTTACCTATATTCCAAAAAAATTGCCAAAATTTCAATTAAAAAAACAAAGATATTAAATTTGAAAAATTCCTAAACATTTCTGATTCATAGATACTATCAAAATTCCTGATTGTAAAAACCAATCCTAACACAACAATACCAACCACCTTAGGTTTACCTATATTCCAAAAATTGCCAAAATTCAATTAAAAGACAAAAAAGATATCAAATTTGGAAAATTTCTAGACATTTCTGATTCATAGCTTCTATTAAAATTCACGATTTTCGTACCAATCCGAATAACAGCAATACCAGCCACCTTAGGCTTATATATTCCAAAAAATTGCAAAAAATTAGTAAAAAAAAAAACAGAGAATTGCAGAGAAAAGAGAGGACCTTCAATTGATGCAAATCAATTCAAATTCGCCTTTGCGGTCGTCGTTGTCGGCCGGCGGCAAGGAACTGTCACAGGGGAGGAGAGGAGGATGGCAGGTAGAACAAGACAAAACTAAGAGCCGTTTGTTTGGTTTTTATATGCTTCTATTCGGCTTGGGCCTCGACGGCCTGTTCTGGGCCTTAATTTGAGTCGAATTGGGCTTTTACTAGGGCCATTTCTTTTTTCCCCTCTGAAAACAATTTAGGCATTTAATAATATCCTGATTTCTTATCCCCAAAATACCAACAAAACTAACAAACAAAATCATCAAATAGAACTAAAAAAAAAGTGATCAAACTTTGAACATGCACAAACATGAACACGTTTGCCTGTGTTTGGGTCCAATAACCCATATACATCTCCTTCTCCGATTATTCATTCAAACTTGCAAAAAATCGGTGAGGGCACCGATGAATGGGCACATACATGAACACGTTTGCCAATGTTCAGGTCTAATAGCCCATATACACCTCCTTTTCCTATCCTCAATGACTTGGTCCCGGCAGCTCCACAAGATGGGGAGGAAATAATACAAGATAAAGATAAGAGGTTGAAAAAGTCCAATTTGAGGGCTCGAATTGTGGAACTAAGAAATTCCCTCATATATCTATAAACACCCCCTGGATCACCTCTAACTATCTCACTAGTTGAAGATCTACTGATCTAGGTGATTGACACTAGCCTGAATAATTGCTCTTTGAATCTATTTCTCTCCTAACAAAAATCAAGCCATCGAAAACACCGTTGCCAGAGCCACCAAACCCAGCGTTGCACACCCCGTGTTATTGGGTCTGTCAGGCCCGTTTATCGTTGATCGTGTCGGCAAGCCTACTCATCCGCGATCGCAAATAGTCGTCTAGTGAATTGATCACGAAGGTAAACGGCATCCACAATCCATCCACAAACCGAATTTGGATTGGCACACAATGCACCACTTGCAGCCCGGCGAACCCAGAAATCTCCAGCACGCCACCCGGTCTGGTCCAACATTTATTTAATCTAAACCAACCCAAAGTGGTCTAGTTCAGTCTATTATCACTCCAGAAATAATTTGAAGGTCTTCCCGACTTTGGATTAAGACGAAACTTTTTACCCTAATATTTTGGACGTTTTGGACGCAGTGATGAGGTTATTTTAAAATTTTGAAGACAAAAAAATAATGAACTAAAGCATTAGAGTCAAAGTTATCAAAGACAGATCAAATAAAAAAGCGGCAGAATACACTATTATTAGTGTAACTTCTAAAATTAAGTAAAATATTAAATTCATGAATATTAATCTCACCGTGGACTGACTTAGTGATATGAATTGAACCTTAAGAAACCACGTAAAAACTCAAGTGTTTCTTTCTCGTTCACAGTATTTTATTTATTTACTAGCTTGCAAAATTTCTTTGGGCAAAAAAGGCGCATTTGGTCCCACTAATCCGCGGCATTCAACTCGATGTGAAGACTGATTCACAAGAGTGCAAATCCCATACCCGAACATACTTGTTAATTAAATAATTAATGATCCTTTTGCATTCAATTTCTACGATAACCTTTTGATCAATATGATCACGAAATATTTTTTCAGTCCAAATAATATGGTACAGACGTGTTATTACAAGGCTAGCTATTATTATTCTGCCCACCATATTCTTTATAGACAATTATTTAAAATTATAATATAATCAAACCAAACGTACTCCCCTATTTCTAAATTAAGAAAATATCATAAATAACAAAATTTCAATATTTTTTATCACTAAAAACCAAAATTTTAAATTTATATCATTTATAGCCAGATATAAAATTTTTATTTCACATATAGCCAATTCATATATTTTAAGAATATTTTAGTGATAATATTTATTTTATAGCATAAATACCATTAATTTAATTTTAAATTTTATCAAACATTTTTTTGTTTTATATTATTAATGTTATTTCATTTTTTTAAAAAAATCATAGTAAAAATTTATTGGATAAATTTTTTTAATTTTTAATTTTTAATAAAATGTGACAATTTCATATTAAAATTTCGAACAAATAAAAATATATTTTTTTATGGCCTAAATTTTAATTTTCCAAAATTGAATAAAAAATATATTTTATTTTTTAGCTCATTAATAATATATTTTTATATTCTACTTAATATTTATCAGTTAATTTTTTTATTTTTATATATAAATTTAGTAAAAAATTATAAGTATCATCTATTATATATTTTGGTATTAGTAAAAATAAATCTTATCGGTATTTTTGTGATTATTTAAAAAATGATAGAATATGGTCATAATTGATATGAAAATTTTAAAAATGGCTATTTCTTTATAATTTTGTAATCTTGACTATTTTTGAAAGAAAACTTTGAAATGTGACTATTTATGATATAATCCCTTCTAAATTTTATTAAGCTCATTTTGTGAGTTGACAGACAGACACGCTTGCGGCTTCACCTATAAATTTTATACGAATTAGGGAAGATGTCGATGCCCGACTTATACTAGGTTGAAATTTTAATGTGATGGATTTTAAATTTTATTAGGCTCATCTTATGGACACGTTTATGTCTTACCCAGTTTACATAAACTAGCGAAGATGTCACGTTATACGTGACTGATAGGAAAGATAAATTATAATTTTATTACTAAACTATCATTGAAAAATAAGAAAGCATAATAATATAATATCTTAAATATAGATTTTAATTGGCTTTAAAGATAGATCCTGTTGAAATTTGATTTTTTTTTGTAGTATGATCGATTAAATATCTTCCTTTTAATAATAGGCTACTATTAAGTTTCCTTTTTATTAATAATATTAGATATTGTTCTTCAAACTAAACATGTCAGCCGAAAATAAATCCAAAAACCCAACAGGCAACTTCGAAGTGAAAATTTAACTTTGGCTGATGTTAAGGCAACTAAACGTTATCAAATCTCCAAATAGATTGTGACCAAGAAATTGAAACAGTTATGTGCTTATAAAACACGAACAATGAACTATGTTTTAAATATTTATTGGGTATTTATTAATGATGATAAAAGAAGACGACGACGATTTACACAAACACAATTATTAAGGTAAACTCTAAAACCAGGATTTTCCAGGTCCATATATGCATGTAGAAAGATGGTAAGCGTCCATTGCCTGCAAAAGCTGAGAAGCCTCCTTCAAACTGCTACCTTCCGTGAAAGAGTCATGTCCAGCTTTATTTTCTCTTCAAGCTGCCCCAGTTAGTACTTTTTCATGCATTCTATCTTTACACTGTGTGTACCATTGCCTGGCCAGGAATTGAAAACACCTGCCCAGGAACCTCAATCCCACTTCTCTTTTGTTACAAGTCCCTAACCTATATAAGTAGCTTCTCTAGAGTACCCTAAAGTGAAAGGTTGCGTTTGAGAATCTAACAAGAAGTCATGCACCACCTCTTGTGCTGATCTGGGTTTTGGTTAGGGAAGATCATATGTATTACCTTTGGGTCATAATTCCTCCAAAAAGTCACTGCGTCGTAAACAATAACAAGATTGGCATATATGTTGGGGGGACTGCTTCATGTATTTTTGTTGCCAACCATTAAGGTTTTTAATTAATTTCTGGGTTTGGAGCTTTCGCTGTTCTATGTTTATTATAAATTTTTCTGGAAGTGAACTTTTAATGGGTTCTAAAGTAATCACCTGTATATTGGTCATCAATCAAATATCTCATCAATTAGTGATTTACGATCTTGTGGCCTGATCATACTTTGTGTATTAGGTCAAGGAACTGTAGATAAAAAAAATCTTCTTTCCAATCGAAGGACAGCAAGGATAGCAAGTTCCCCACTCACAAATCCTCACCTCACAACCCTCACACCAGCCCCCTGGCTGGACGTGGTTACAAGCTAAATAGCAATCATGTTGTGAGTACAAGGGAGCATTACCTCAATCCAGGACAGCACTCCTTGGAGCCTTGAACAGCAGATCCAACGTCGCAAGTCCGTCGCCCAGGCCGCCGCCAAGTCCAGCGGCCACCTTAGCTCGGTCTCCAACTCCAACAACGACGAGCAGGGCTCGTCCTCCACCGCAAACAGCAGGGCTCGTCCTCCAAACAGCAGGGCTCGTCCTCCACCACAGACAGCAGGGCTCGTCCTCCAAACAGCAGGGCTCGTCCTCCACCACAAACAGCAGGAACAACCTCCAGCAGCTGGAACCCCTCCTCTCCACTTGCTGCCTCTCCTTTCTTCCTTTGATGCTTAACTACAAACCGAACAGGAACTGCATCCAGGCGGACTCGCCGGAGGGAAGAAGAAAGGATGGGGAGGAAGGTGGCCTGGCCCTTGCACACACTCCCGGTCTCCCGTAAATGGAGAGGTGATCGTCTTTGAGAAGCTTGGAAGGGGGCCGCTACAAGCAGTCCAGAGGAGAAGATCTTCTCATGCCCAGCATCCTTCCTCCCGGTGCTCCAAGGGTTTTCAAGTTTTTTTTCACGTGTGGGCTTACAACCCACTAATGCCTAAGCCCACCAATTGGGCTGGCACACCAACAAACTCCCCCTCCAGCTCAAGTGGTGGGCTCTGACAAGCCCGCTCTTCGCCGACAAGCTTCAAGCTTCTCCTTCGGCAAAGTCTTGGTCAACATATCCGAACCATTCTCACTGGTGTGTACCTTGGCTAAGTGCAACTGCTTTGTCTCAAGCAAATCTCTAATCCAATGATACCTCACGTCGATATGTTTCGACCTTGAATGAAACGATGAGTTCTTGGAGAGGTGGATAGCGCTCTGGCTATCGCTGAACACAACATACTTGTCTTGGCGCAAACCTAATTCATCAAGGAATCTTCTCATCCACAAAGCCTCCTTGCAACCCTCAGTAATTGCAATATACTCGGCTTCTGTGGTAGATAGCGCCACACACTTTTGCAGCTTTGATTGCCACGACACGGCCCCCCTGCAAAAGTCATCAAGAATCCTGAAACGGACTTCCTGGAATCAACATCACCTGCCATGTCTGAATCGGTGTACCCAACTAGCAAAGGTTCACTACTACCGAAACGTAAACAAACCCTGGAAGTACCTCGGAGATATCTCAATATCCACTTCACTGCTTCCCAATGTTCTTTGCCAGGATTGGAGAGGAAACGACTGACTACTCCAACGGAATGAGCAATATCAGGCCTGGTGCAAACCATGGCATACATCAAACTGCCAACCGCGGACGCATACGGAACTCGACTCATGTCCGCCTTATCTTTATCACTTGTGGGGCATTGCTCCGAATTGAGCTTGAAGTGACCTGCAAGTGGAGAGCACACAGATTTGGCCTTGCTCATATTGAACTTCTCTAAAACCTTCTCAATGTAGTCTTCCTGAGACAACCATAGTTTCCCATTCTTTCTATCACGAGAGATCTTCATACCGAGTATCTTCTTCGCCGCTCCTAAGTCTTTCATCGCAAAAGACTCGCTCAACTCTCCCTTCAACTCAGCAATCTTGCTAGTATCATGGCCTATAATCAACATATCGTCGACATACAAGAGAAGAATAATGAAATCATCATTTGAATACCTCTTGACGAACACACAATGGTCTGACGATGTCCGGCTGTACCCACGACTCACCATGAAAGAGTCGAACTTCCTGTACCACTGCCGCGGAGCTTGTTTCAAGCCATACAAGCTCTTCTTCAACTTGCAAACAAGCTGCTCTTTCCCTCTGACTTTGAATCCCTCGGGCTGCTCCATGTAAATTTCTTCGTCTAAGTCTCCGTGAAGAAATGCAGTTTTTACATCAAGTTGCTCGATCTCCAGGTTCAGGCAGGCCGCTAAACCAAGGGCAACTCGGATCGAGGGCATCTTCACCACTGGCGAGAATATTTCTTCAAAGTCGATTCCCTTCTTCTGACCGTACCCTTTCACAACCAACCGTGCCTTGAATCGTGGCTGCGAGCTAGCATTTTCGATCTTCAACCTGTAGACCCATCTATTCTTGAGAGCTTTTTGCCTTGCGGTAACTTCACCAAGTCATAAGTGTGGTTCTCGCGAAGAGACTCCATCTCCTCCTCCATGGCTTTCAACCACTGCTTCTTCTCATCAACTGAGGTCGCCTCTTGGTAAGTTTCCGGCTCTCCGACATCGGTGAGCATCACATACTCATCTGAAGAGTATCTCGTAGACGGAAAACGTTCTCTAGTGGATCTTCTCAAAAAGGTTCTTCTGGTGACTCGTGAATCTCTTCTTCAACTTCATTAGTTGGCTCGACATCATCAACTGTAGGGAAATCACCATTTGCGGGACCGGTAATATCCTCCGGAGCCGCTCCCCCTTGATCGGGATACACTACAGGTGTAGGGACTGGATCTAAATCGATCAGATCGTCGCTGTACTGCTCTTCCATCTCCGCCTTATCAATGTCTTTGATACCATGGTCTTCCACGAACACTGCATCTCGGCTTCTGACAAGCTTTCTCTGCACCGGGTCGTAGAACCTATAACCAAACTCATCGAGACCATAACCGATGAACACACACGGCCTTGTCTTCACATCGAGCTTCGATCGCTCATCTTTCGGAATGTGAACAAAGGCCTTACAACCAAAGACACGCAGATGACTGTACGAAGCTTCCTTTCCCGACCACATCCTATCCGGAACCTCAAAACCTAACGGAACACACGGTGTGAGATTCAAAACATGTACCACTGTACTCAAAGCTTCACCCCAGAAGCACCTCGGCAACTGTGACTGTGAAAGCAAACATCTCACTCTCTCAACTAGTGTTCGGTTCATCCTCTCAGCTAAGCCATTCAACTGAGGAGTCTTTGGAGGTGTCTTTTGATGTCGAATGCCCTGTTGCCTACAATACTCATCAAACGGGCCGCAATACTCCCCTCCATTATCTGTTCGGATACACTTGAGCTTCACACCTGTACATCTTTCCACGCGGGCATGAAACTGTTTGAAGACGTCTACAACTTGATCTTTTGACTTCAACATGTACACCCAAATCTTCCTTGAATGATCATCGATAAAAGTCACAAAGTACAAGGCACCACTAAGTGTTCTCGTCTTCATCGGACCACACACATCAGAATGAACCATATCCAGAATACCCGGCTTGCGAGGGTGGGGAACTCTCTTGAAGGAAACTCTCGTTTGCTTACCTGCTAAGCAATGAACACAGCGCTTCAAACAACCATTCTTCATACCTGAGAGGAGATTCTTCTTGGCCAACACCATTAGGCCTTTCTCGCTCATATGGCTAAGCCGGTTGTGCCAGAGTTCTGCAATGCCTTCATCATCCACCGTATTAATCGTGGAAACCGCGATCTTCACATTCATCACGTATAGTGAGGAACACTTCTGTCCTCTCGCCACAATCAAAGAGCCTTTGGTGAGTTTACACTTCCCGTCACAAAAAGTGCTACAATACCCTTCGTCGTCGAGCTTGCCAGTGGAGATCAAATTCATGCGGATGTCGGGGATGTGCTTTACACCTTTCAAGACTAAGGTGCTTCCGCTCTCGGTCTCCAAGTGCACATCTCCCATACCAATGGCCTTGACAACGCCATCGTTACCCATCCTAACACTTCCACAGTCACCGGGAGTGTAGGATTTAAAGAAATCCCTCCGCGAAGTAGCGTGAATCGAAGCACCGCTATCGATCACCCAACTGGTCTCCTGACAAGCGACATTAACGGCATCGGCATCATACATCACTAGGAACTCATCTGTGGCTGCTGTCACGACCTTGTCTCCTTTTTCCCCATCACCGGTATTCTTCTCTTTTCCCTTGTCATTTTTGTTCTCCCTAAGAAACTTGCGACAAAATCTCTTGATGTGGCCCTTCTTGCCGCAGTGATGACACTCAATATTGGCGTACCTGCCGGTCTTGCTCTTACTTCGGCTTCTATCTTTCGGACCCTTACTCTGACTCCTCCCCCTGTTGTCGGTGACCAAGACATCTGACTGTGAAGAGGACCCTGTCGACTTTCTTCTCATCTCTTCGTTCAAAACACTGCTCTTGACTACATCCATCTCCAACACACCATCTGGAGCCGAGTTCGATAACGACATTCTGAATGTCTCCCACGAGTCCGGTAAAGTACCAAGAAGCATCAACCCTTGAACCTCTGTATCAAACTTGATTTTCATTCCAGCTAACTGATTGATGATCCCCTGGAATGTGTTCAAGTGGTCTGTCATCGCTTTCCCATTCTGGTACTTCAAACCAAGAAGCTGCTTGATCAAGTACAACTTGTTGTTGCCGGTCTTCCGAGCGTACAACTCCTCGAGCTTATTCCATAAGCTCTTTGCGTTCTTTTCTTCACTGACGTGGTTGAGGACGTTATCATCTACCCACTGTCGAATGTAGCCACACACCTGGCGATGAACTAATTCCCATTCGACGTCCGACTTATCAGCCGGCTTCGCTCCAGCGAACACAGGCAAATAATAATCCTTCACATAAAGAAGATCCTCCATCTTCCCTTTCCACACATGGTAGTTGGAGCCATTCAACGTTACCATCCGACTTGTGTTACCCTCCATGATTTGAACTAGGCACACAGACTACAACCACCGCTCTGATACCAGTTTGTAGATAAAAAAATCTTCTTTCCAATCGAAGGACAGCAAGGATAGCAAGTTCCCCACTCACAAATCCTCACCTCACAACCCTCACACCAGCCCCCTGGCTGGACGTGGTTACAAGCTAAATAGCAATCATGTTGTGAGTACAAGGGAGCATTACCTCAATCCAGGACAGCACTCCTTGGAGCCTTGAACAGCAGATCCAACGTCGCAAGTCCGTCGCCCAGGCCGCCGCCAAGTCCAGCGGCCACCTTAGCTCGGTCTCCAACTCCAACAACGACGAGCAGGGCTCGTCCTCCACCGCAAACAGCAGGGCTCGTCCTCCAAACAGCAGGGCTCGTCCTCCACCACAGACAGCAGGGCTCGTCCTCCAAACAGCAGGGCTCGTCCTCCACCACAAACAGCAGGAACAACCTCCAGCAGCTGGAACCCCTCCTCTCCACTTGCTGCCTCTCCTTTCTTCCTTTGATGCTTAACTACAAACCGAACAGGAACTGCATCCAGGCGGACTCGCCGGAGGGAAGAAGAAAGGATGGGGAGGAAGGTGGCCTGGCCCTTGCACACACTCCCGGTCTCCCGTAAATGGAGAGGTGATCGTCTTTGAGAAGCTTGGAAGGGGGCCGCTACAAGCAGTCCAGAGGAGAAGATCTTCTCATGCCCAGCATCCTTCCTCCCGGTGCTCCAAGGGTTTTCAAGTTTTTTTTTTCACGTGTGGGCTTACAACCCACTAATGCCTAAGCCCACCAATTGGGCTGGCACACCAACAGGAACTACTAAATTCGTTCTCATCTTTTAAAATGATTTTTTATTGGAATTAGTAACTAAAATTCTCTTTTTTCACTATTACAATTTTGGGTTAGGACTAAATTATCTAGCAACATAAATTCGTTTGTCCATTAACAATATGTTACAACTTGAGTCAACAGCTATAATTAATTAATAGTGCACAACTTGTTACACTCCTAATTTGTCTATCATTTATTTAGATACACATCCCTTATTGGCCATGGTTTATATTGATTGTTTATTGTCTTGAGAGGTCACTACTGATTAATGGTCCCTAAACATTTCCACCAATGTAATATATATAATACTTTGCTTAAGACTCAATGAAAAGATGTTGATCATGAAAACTAGCCAAGCTTCAATCACCATGCATTCATAAATCATAGTGCAGACTCCAGACTAATCCAGATCATGGCACTGGGACCTCAAATAAAAGGCATGGACATCTGCTTCAATCAAGAAGTAGGATGAGAGAGCCCGGCTATTATTCCTTGAAGATGAAAGAATGAGGTGCAGGTGTCGTGTGAAGTAATATACCAGCTGCTGCACCATTGCTGGCCACTAAAATGGCTATAAATTGCATGGCTTTTAGCCCGACCACTGCGCTGCCAACTGCAAGCAATTGACTTCCATGAAAGAAAAGTTCTTGGCTTTTTTTTTCTGCAATCTCTGGGGTGCCATTCAATCCTTGCAGATTTGAGAGCTAGATCAAACATGTTTTGGGTTCTGGGTTTTGATTCTTTTGAAGTGAGTGAAAGATCTTTTTTTTTACGTTCTTTCCTTTTCACCATATTCAATGGGTGCTTTTCATTTCATGCATGCATATAAGTAGCTTCCTTATCTTGTGGGAGGCTTTTGCCAGTGACAGTATATAGAATATGTTTGAGAACATGTGAACCGTTAAAAATCAAGAATTCTCAAATTTCTATAACTATCAACGTCATGATCTTTAGATCATACCTTATATGTTGAAATTAGTCGTTCATAAAAAATAGTTTTCGTTGTTGCTTGTACTGTAATTCCAGTACTTACTTTCTTGAAGTGCTTAAAGACTAGCTTCCATTTTAATCTCGGATTAAATCAATATTCAACATCCTCCACTTGTCATGCAATCTTAGATTGAACTACCAAGTTTGCATAAGCTAAACATTATTTGCTCATTCAATCTCAGATTCAATCATTTAAAATTTTTTGCATTAATATATATGGGCAATAATATGCTGCAAGGCCTAATAGCCAAGATGGTTGCAACACCCAACCAGGTTCAAAAATTTTTTGATACTCTCATAAATCTAAGAAATATCACAAGCTAGCCATAATTTTTTGCATTTAGTTTAAATAAAGTTTAGTGTAAGCAATAGTTGATGTAGGATTGTCAGCAACATGAAAATCTAGTTATTCATCTAAATCACATGACTTTGTTTTTTTTATAATTTGGACAAAATTACTTTCATTATCCAACCATTCTTGTAATCCAATGGCTCACATTAAATATAGCTAACACAAGCTAACTGTTGCTTATAATAATTTTTCTCTTTATTTATAGATTTTTATAATTTTATTTGTAATAAAATTTTGGATATTTTTTTATTACTAGTCATCAATGATAATATAATGATAATTGTATGATATAGCCTAAAAGGCAAGATACTAATATATAGCCTTCATTTTGTTATTTTTTAGTATCAGTCAAACTGATTCCTGAGAGGAGGAGAGGGGAATGGGTATGGTTTACACTTTGGACCAATAGGGGCTCTTAATAATGAGGCGTATAATTTCGTCTTCTTACTCAAAACGAACCAAAAGTAAATAAAAAACTATAAAAAAAGAAGAAAATTTAATATAGTTTTGTTGAAGTGGGTCTCATCAAGTTCTTTGGCACACTCTTTTCTTCTGATAAAAACTAAAATAAATATAGTTAATTTGTACCTTGGGAGTGGAAATATCATTGTTAAGATAATCTCAGGCAGATCCAATCACAGACAAAGAGGAGTTGATTCTTGAAGCACAAATCCCTTAAGTTTTCATTAATAAAATCACCAAAAAAACCCTAATTATTCTCTCTTAATTCACTTAAGTACATGTGAAGAGAGGGGAGGCGGGAGGGTCTATAAAAATAAATCATAGAAAATGAGAGAATATCCCTAGATCAGTACTGGTTTGGATTTCTGATTTCCTTTTAGTTAAACTTTAATAAAGAGCAAAGTATAAACATAGATTTGGAATTCGCACCACATTAGCGTATCTTAAACATACGTCCAATTAGTTCCTAAATTATTTTGAGATACTTAATCTGATATATTTCTAGAATAGTTTTAATGCAATTAAATAAGGACAACTTTGATTATTATAAAAGATAATCTAATTTGAAACAGTTTAATTAATATACATCTCTAAATTAAATCAATTAAATACTTCAGGTTTGTTCAATTTGATGTGACAAAATGGTTAATAATTTGTATTCAAATAAATTGTTATTCAGAAATTCAGTTTAGTTTGATTTTGAACTGAATAGTCTTACCCTTATTTTTTTATTTTTAATTAAAGTATGCATCGAAAAGAGTATCTTCTACAGCCGTGCTTTGTTACATTGATTATACTATTTGTGTGCCTAACTAAAACTATACCAGCAATCAATAATCTTATTAGGATACAGCTATTGACAAAATTTTCTCTGTATCTGAAAAGCATAGCTCCTTATGTGATCGAGGGGATGTCTCGTCACTAACAAGTTGAACCTCATCAACATATAAGCAAACCAGACAACAAAGAGGTAAATGAGTTGTTCTCTGCCAAGGCAATTAAGAAAAGACAAACTGAACTACATGTGTTCATGAGCATGGAGGGAAATAGACAAGGAAACAATGCTAACATGGTCACAGAACTTGGCTTGTTCTTCTTGCACTCCAATATCATCTCCTAAGCCTTCTGTATCTGGTCTCTCAATCATCATATAATAATAGTGTAGAAGATCCGCAATATTTCACTAGCTAGATTAGTGTCACACGATGCAAATCATGCAATAGTAAGGTGGGCAAAGTTTTGTGATCAATTAGCACCTTATTGACGTAAAATTAACCAATTAGGACCTGTTTGGGTTTTTATCGAATTTTGTTTGGATCAATTCAACCGTATTTGCTATTGCATTACTAAAAAATACGGTAGAGGGTGAAGGAATCCCTACTTTTAGAGACAAATATCGATCCTGAAGCTATGTTTTCTTTAAATTAGATCAAAGTACTACACCCGAACTTGTTACATATAAAACAAAAGCTCTTTATAGATGAAAACCTTCGTCATACCAAGATCATTCATAATGTCAAATAATGAAGAGAAACAGAATAGAAGCATAAGCATACTTGAATCCATAATATCAGTAACAGGAGTTTTGTGGGTCTCGATCTTCCAAATTAATGTCATAATCCTCCGGCGCTGGGGTGTTAGAAAATGATGATACTATAATTTGAAGACCATGACTTTATCAACCTCTTAAGATTGTACAACTTCTCATTGGATATGGCATTCCAACTTTCCTTATTTTTAATTTAGTCCATCATCTTATATTAAAAAAGTTTTGATTTACTATCCGTACTCATCTAAATGAGCACAACAACCCTGCAACTTTAAACTTTATTAAACTAATTGTAATTTAGGCCAACCCTAATGATTACATACAATACATATATGTATATACAAGTCTAAAATCGAACCAAACTTAACTTTATCAACCTCTTAAGATTGTGCAACTTCTCTTTGGATATGACTTTCCAACTTTCCTTATTTTTTATTTAGTCCATCATTATATATTAAAAAAGTTTTGACCTACGACCCGTACTCATCTAAATGAGCACAACAACCCTGAAACTTTAAACTTTATTAACTAATTGTAATTTAGGCCAACCCTAATGATAACATACAATACAAAACTATTAATTGATATAAATATACATATATGTATATACAAGTCTAAAATCGAACCAAACTTACTCGCACTGGTTTGCTTTCCTGTGATTATCAATACCCAACTTGAGTTGATCACTGGAACAATATGTCGGATTTTTTTATATAAAATATAGTCAAGCTTTATTGGGCTATTTTATTGCATGGGTAACTAATTGTTATGGCCTTCTTTACTGCAAGTAATCGATAACTAGCTCATTTTATCTTGGATGAAAACTCGCCGAAGATCTCATTGTAACATATGTAAGGGACGTTTAATGTGTTGAGGATAGAGTGCTTGCCGAGGCTTGGGCGTCCTCACTGTTTTCTTTCTTGTACCTTGGCATTCTCATCCACGAGCGTTAACACATATGTTACTGGGATCTAACAATCTTAAAGACAATAAATGAAAACCAGATATTGAATTAAACCATGTGTTGAATAAAGAGAAGCTTGATAGCCAATGAGAATGAAATGCACGAAAGAAATAAAGCGTTGCGAATTGTGCGAGACTCACAGTTATAGCATTCTAGTAACTATTGGAATAACACATGCAATGCATTGTAGAAGATCAAGCCCTGAGCGGCTTTGACCAGAGGTAGAAGAATAAGGCCCGTACCACTCTGTAGCTAGTGAGCTAGTGAGTTCCTGAGTTAAAGGAGCTTTAGTGCTTTTGAGAGGAGCTTTAGTGCTTTTGAGTTCTATATCTCTGTAGTTCAGGAGTTTCTGAGTTCCTGAGTAACGTTGAGTTCTATATCTCTGTAGTTCTATAAGCAACATTGAAAGGCAATTGATAGAGTACTTTAATACTTAAAGAGATACATGTTTTCGCATTAAGCTATACATGTCATCCTGTTGTGCGAAAGGCTACTCTGATGCAAATTGGGTAATGGGTTCTCATGATTCCAAGTCCACAAGTAGTTGGATTTTCACCCTGGGTGGAGTTGTTGTGATCTAAGTTTCCAAGAAATAAACTTTCATAATCTAATATTGAAATTTAAATTTTAGTTTTAACTGTTATAGTAAAGAGTTGAGTGGCATAGAATTTTAGAAATTCCTCTATGGTTTAAGTCAATGCCTACCATATTTTATGAAAGTGAGGCCACACCATCATGGGATTAATATAGCTTTGTGATTGCTTCAACATAGAGTGGTAAAGTAGGTGGTAAATTTGAATTTAAAGCCTTTATATTGAAGGTAGTTAGCTATGACGGTAATACAACCTGTTACGAGACTTAATTGATTGTTCTGGTTCCAACGGACAAACAAACCATAGTATTAGAAACGGGCTTGCACAAGGTGCTGGGCCCTTTGGGCCCCCACCCAAATTCCGAAACTACTGTTAGACCCCTTGGCTCCCAAAAGGGACTTTAAACAACCAAAAGAAACTCACAATAGGTGTCACGGGCCTCTCTTAATCTAAAAGTTAACTTAAGGAATAAGGCTTTCCCATTAGCCTATATACAAGTCACTAACAACCTCTACGACCGATGTAGGACAAACCCAACAACTCCCCTTCACACATCGGAACAACTCCCTTTAAATCAGATGGCACCCACTGGCAAACTCCCCTCCTTAGGACAAACCCAACAACTCCCCTTCACACATCGGAACAACTCCCTTTAAATCAGATGGCACCCACTGGCAAACTCCCTCCTTAAATCATCAGGTAGAACCCATGAAGGAAACAACAATAATCGGTTGGCAAACTCCTCTCCTCAAATCATCAAGTAGAACCCATGAAGGAAACAACAATAATCGGTGTAGACAAACCTGGCTCGAACTTGGCTCTGATACCACTTGTTGGGCCCTTAATTAAGCTCTAATACTACTTGTTGGGCCCTTTGGGCCCCCACCCAAACTCCGAAACCACTGTTGGACCATTCGGGCCTCCAAAAGGAACTTTAAACAATTAAAGGAAACTCGCAATAGGTGTCGCGGGCCTCTCTTAATCTAAAAGTTAACTTAAGGAATAAGGCTTTCCCATTAGCTTATATACAAGTCACCAACAACTTCTACGACCGATGTGAGACAAACCCAACACAAGGTATTTTCATCCAAAGTTATTGTTCATGTTTGTAAAGGTAAAGAGGCTGAGATCTTTCTTTCAATAAATTTGTGGTCCACGTGGGGGTGTAGGTCATACAAGTACACCTATGCAGATTTACCTGTACAAGTGTTCAAGGTGAGGTCGCTTCTAAGGAGATCTAAGGCTTGTCTGCAAAGCACTTACAAATACCAAGATAGCATAAGGCCATAAAATGTGTTGGTTGTTAGATGCAAATGAACGGTTATATTTTGCGTACATGTCCCGCTTATAAAAAAGGATAGTTGGTCCAAGACTTACTTTCGCCAAAATTTTTAATAAGCTTTGATGTACTTGTACTATGTAGTCAAGAGACACCTGTACTTATGGAAATGTATCAGACCTTCTCAGAGACATGAATTGGTATTTTTTTGAACTAAATTTTACATTAAAAAATAGTGAAGGACTGTTGGAAATTTTTTATATAAAACACAGTCAAGCTTTATTAGGTTATTGTATTATATAAGGTAAGTTATGTTTAGATGACTAATAATTTTAGTTTGTGGCTTATCATCGATAGATTGGGTTAACTACAATAAGTTTGTTTCAGTTTTACCCATAATAATTATGATCGGTTTTACTCTTGATTGTATTTGGCTGCTCGCATCCCTCATTTGATTCACTGTTAATTTCTCGTAAGCCATATTTTAACCGTTTTGTTATGGTCTTGGAGATTACCTCTGTATTATAAGTTCTAGTGATTGACTTCTTAACTGCAAGGTGTAGTTGATAATTAGCCTGTTTTATCTTGTAGGCAAATTCGCCAGAGATCTCATTGCAGTATATGTGAGGGGTGTTTATTGTCTTAAGTAGAGCGTGATTCCCGCAACTCAAGCTTGTTCATTGTTTTCTTTCTTGTAGCGTGACGTTCTCATCCACCTGTGTCAATACATGCTCTACCATGCTCTTAACACAAACAATGTTGATTTGAAACATCAAGCCAAATCATGCTTGATGGAAATGTTATTATTTAGTACTCTTGTGTCCTAGGCTTCCGGTTGATTATACAATCCACTCAAAACTTCGATCCAAAATTAAGTTGGATTAATGTTTGATAAAATTGATTGATTAGTTGATGTAACGACTTAGCTCAAAGTGCAAACTAATGAGTTAAATTATTTTTTCAAAAGTAGTTAACCAAGTTAAATATTTATAAACATGATCTTATCCAAGTAAGTATTAAATGTAGGCAGTAGGTATTAAATGCGAGATTAAATTGAAAGATCTCATAATCCACCAACTTTAAAAATTTCGTCTCTAAAATTCCTACACTGTTACTAGCATCAGCTCACGGCTTCTTTGGCTTGTGACCGACACTACTTCCTAGTCCAATCCACCATCTAATACGAAAACAAAAGGCTCTAAGACTATTTGTAACGACCCAGCCTAAAATACAAGGTAATGAACAAAATTATTTTTTAAAAGTGGTTAATTAAAGTTAAAGATCTTTAGTCCATTCCTCGAGATGAGAGTCTGAAACCGATTTAAAATTGGAATAACAAAAATGAAAAAAAAAGAAAAAAAGATTGTAAAGTTTTTATTACAAGGTGTCAGTTCCATGCACCTAAAACCCATTATTATTGAATCTAAATATTCTTTGGTGGAAGGAGATTTCAGTGGAAGAATTTTAGTACCAATATTAATGTCCCCAATAAAATTTTAGATCACTTTTTTTAAATTTCACAAAAATTTTAAAAAACATATCCCAATTTTCCAACAATCTACTCTTATATTAATAAAATGAGAATTCAATACTTGCATCTGATTAAAATAAGAATTATGACAAAAATAAAAAAAAATCAAATTATTATAGTATATCTTATCATTCAATTATGATATATCTTAAAAGTAAGAGTTAATTAGAATTAATATCTAAGATATTAGATTATTATATAGTATATCACATTATTTAACCAAAAATTATCTATAAAATTAAAATTTATTTTTAATATAAATCGCATATAACACATTGGCCTAGTTATTACTAAAAGGGAAGTTTTCTCCCACCGCCGTAACCCCAAATCTCCTCCCACGGGAAAGATTTTGATTCATTATTAGTATATTAGAATTTAGAAAGTAAAATTTTAACACTCTGGTACGAATTCTCTTACGACGGGAGGAGATTTTGACTGCAATAATCACACGAACACAAAGGTTAGA
Organism: Piper betle; assembly: GCA_033002965.1. Taxonomy (NCBI): domain Eukaryota; kingdom Viridiplantae; phylum Streptophyta; class Magnoliopsida; order Piperales; family Piperaceae; genus Piper; species Piper betle. The sequence continues at coordinate 37,383 of JAURVB010013185.1, read as the reverse complement.
AGATCACAATTTTTAGGGATTTTGCAAATATTCATTTTCTTTTTGAAATTTGTTATAATTTTATTTCGCATTGCCATTGGTGGCTATAGTGCCACGGAGGAGTTTTCGATTCGTGAGAGCCTGTTCTAGGCAGGGACCAAACCAAAAACCTCAAAAAAAAAAAAGGGTATATCTCTTTAGCCAATATACGTGAAAGAGATGGTGAAGTTAGTACTAGCTAGCTAGTTGTTGTTGATCTCATTCAAGTGACCCATAAATCTGAGCTAGAATTCACACACCAATGGAGAACCAGTGCAGTCTGAGACAGGGAAAGCGACCCAACACAAAAGGGCACGTTAAGCCCACGCCACTGGGTCGGCCAAGACGACAAGCTTCACATAGAGATGCCCATAAATGTTCTCCATTAATCTTTCTTTTCTCATGTTTCCCCTCCCTAACACTTTTTTTCCTCTTGTTTCCTTACACATTTTTCTACTCCCCCTTATTCAATTCCTAGCTTTAATGGTGCTTGTCGTCTCCCTCATCCTTTTCAGTGATACTCAGCTTTCCTTTAAATGTTTCTGTGTGAATCATGTTGTCGTTATTTCATCGCCTGTCTACATCTCTCATGGATCGCCCACCTAAGGCGCCATGGTTCTAGGGGGAGAACGGGGGTATGAGATCAGTTGAGAATTAAGGAAGATGAGCTAGCTTCCAATCTTAGTAGTAGTACTACTACTACTACTTCTTTCCTTTTGTGTGAAGATATGGCTAAAGACCTCCATTACAAGCCCCAACTGCATGCCAAACATTTCATATATGTGTAACCAATACAATTTAATGCTTCTCTCTTCATGAACCAGCACTAACCCTCACCCTAAAATAAATTGGTGTATCTCACATTTGTTCAACCTACTTGCTAATTTTGTGGTTACAACTGATTAATGAAGTCTCTCCCTAAAAAGAATTTTATGATGTTAGGAAAAGGATAGACAAAATATGATTTATAGCGGTTATAATTAATCGATCAATTGAACTGAATGAACTGAACTCAACTACAAAAAAGTTCATATTTATGGACTCTGCTAGTTAATTGGGGATGCAAGTAATTGAATCGATGAGAGAAAGGTGTTCAACTCTTTTAATAGAATGGTTGTAAAAAATGGAGCTCTGACTAAAAATATCTAGGAGCAAAAATAACAAATTAGATCATTGTAAGTTATCTACTTATTCAATAAGAGACGTCACTATATCTTAGTCTGTGTCTTATAACATATTTAGTGACATCTCGCCTAGCTTTTATAATTCATTATATAATCTAATGAATATGTATAGATAAGAAGGCTAACAATTTGGCACATTTATATCGTGATTACTACATCTATGCAGATTTTGCTTCTTTTTTTGATATATGTATACGATGTCTCCTATGTGTATTTATTCATGATCCATAGTCAAAAAGTATACAACTAGTACTTACTAAGTTATATAAATAATCATAAATTACTTCTCATTTCTTTGTAATTAACTTTTTGGTTCATTCACCGATTACAAAACCGATAATGCATTAACTATTAACAAGATAAAGAGCTTTGACCTGCCTATATACGTACACTCAGTGATAAGACGTTGCCGCTAATCAAATCAAACCAAACTAAACCAAGTCAAACTATAAATGTACAAAAGATACACAGACATGACAATAATATTGCACACATTATTGAAAACATCATATTAGCAAAATTAAGCTAAGTAGAATTACATTGAATGATTAGTTACGGGTAACAAGCTCAGAAATAGGATTTCTGCATGCCCATCAAATCATCTTCTATAAGCTTTTAGTACTTGTAATCAGCAAGAGATATTATGTCCCTCCATTTTCAACCATGACTAAGTTTACATGTTAGATTGTCAAACCCAAAAATATCCAATAAATTTATTCCAACCTTAAAAATAAAAATCATTCACTCAAAAAGAGATCAAAATTTACCAGACTAGCTAAGCTAGCTAGCTACATGTCTTAGATAGGTTGGAGACTAAAAGTTTAGGGTGAACCTGAATGGTGCTGAAACTTTTGCGCCATTCACAAGATGCATCCAAACTGGGGCCATATGACAGCAATTACATCCCTATGCCAACCCATTTTTATCTCTTTGCTTTCATACATTTAGATTCTAACAGATAAGAAAGGGTGAAGGTGTCAGTCACTTAAACCATCTACAATGTGTAACTCCTCATGAAATGATCCCAAACAAACCATATAAAAGAGTTACATCTCCCTGGATAAATCCCATCTTAAAAGTAAAAATACACTTTGTGTGGGAAAACCAAAAATCTTGACTGTGGTTTGATATGGTGTGTCCTATCCGTTCAGGAAAGATGAACTTGATCCTTCTTTGGATCCCCACCACCGTCTCTTGTTTTTATGCTTTCCCTTTATTTATTTATTATTTGCAAGCTTTCTCTCCTCTAGTGTATATAAGGTTGTGAGAGGTGGAGAGGTGGAGAGGTGAAGAACAAGAGGTTTCTAATACTCAGAGCTCACTCTTCCTCTTCCATTATCTTATAAAGATAGAGAATACCCCTTTCTTCAGCCTTGCTCTCTCTTTTATATATGATCTGTTTGTCTTCTGAGAAAAAGAGGCTCTATAATTTCTTGTTGTATCTGAGTTGGGAATCATTTCAAGTCTAGACATGTCGAGCTTCGTTGATATTGGGTCTGAGAAAGTTTGTTACATTCCTTGCAAGTTCTGCAACATCACCTTAGCGGTACATATAATATTATGCATGTATATGATGATGCAAATCATGTTGTTTGTTTATAGGGTCATATGTCAACTGCTCAATTTGTCTTCTTCAAAATATTTTATGTTTTATCAAAACCTCAAGATTCAGCTTCTAGATCTTGATGGTCATGTTTAGGTTTTTTTCCTTTGCTATTTTTTTCAAGTTTAAGGTTGGTACTTTAGTTTATACTGTGATTTTACTATGAAATTTGGTTAGCTTCTTCAAAGTTTTATGCGTTTTTTCCTCTTTCTTTTCAGGGATTGACCCATAGCATTTTGCTTGCCCTTTTTGCTAAATTTTAGTAGAAGGTTTTACCCCCAAAACATGATTAAAGAATCAGCTTTTGTTCATTGAAACATGGTCATCCGAGCCAACTGATTACACATGATTGAAAGAAAATATTATGCAATGCATATATGATCATCATGACAGGAAAAGTTAAACATATTATTGACGTATGTTTTTGTTAGTAATTTCATTAGGCACCAGTCAAATCTAGAACTAGTGTTTCACCTCCTAAAACGTATATAACAATGGTAAGTTTTGTCAATTCTCCTTCATGAAATGAATTAATTTCTTTTTGAGTCAAAAGCCCTAGAAAAAAAGGCTTACCAGATCTTGGTTAGTTTCCATATGATGTCTTTATGTTACTTTGGTTTGTGTGTACCTGGTCAGGCCAACAAATAAATCTATAAACCAAGGAGGTTAAGTTGATCTGATATGTATATAACATATCTGCAAATCATCTGATCTCTGATTCAGGAAACTTATAAAATTCAGAAATCCTAAAATCTGATATGTTTTTGTTTGATGCAGGTAAGCGTGCCATGCAGCAGTCTATTCGACATAGTCACAATCCGGTGTGGCCATTGCACCCATCTGTGGTCCGTGAACATGGCCACCGCCTTGCACTCTGCACAGTCCTGGCCAGACATCCAGGTACACATCAATTCCACCATTATATGCATCAAATTTCTACCACCTAAATTCTTCTCTACCACTAGTTACCAGCTTCTCTCTCTTTCTCTGATCATGACTCTGGGATGATTCTCTTAATTTTTTTGGGTTCAATCTTCTTCTTAAGAAGCTATAGCGCCATTTTTTGAAGGAGGTGCAATAGTGGTCTGTTAGAAACACCCTTTTCACCAGTGCTTGATAAAAAATGGTGTTTTTCCAACTAAATATGGTAGTGATTTGATTGATGGGTGGGCTAAGCCAGCTCAAAGGTTGCTTGCTTGTCTTGTCCATGTGGAACACAACCTGGAGATTCATGTCTGATTTCTACTACCGAAGTGATTTGTTACTTTTGATGAGGAAAAGGAGAAGTGGCAGAAAGCCTGTTCAATGTATCCATGGACCACCTTCAAACTGTTGGGATATATAGAATGTGCCATGGCACAGACTAGTTTTTCTTCTACCTCTGGTGTTCATATATATGATTCTAACTAGAACTCGAACATAGAATGTAAAGTAAATATTTATCTGCTCCCCATCAAATGTCCCAATTTGAACACTACTTTTTTAAATATGGTTGGACATGATTATATACCAGGCACCATGCTTCCCTACCCAGGATTACAGGTATGTGGACTATCCATCTTCTTCCAGAAACAACAAGGCAAACTCCTTCCGACCCATTGCTGCTCACCATGAAGAGAGGATCACTAACAGCCGTCGTAAGATTGTCAAATATAAATTACGTAAATAGCTGTTTTTCATGATCAACTGTTACATTTTGGGATTGTATCATCCAAACAGCTCCAGAGAAAAGGCTAAGAGTCCCATCTGTTTACAACCAATTCATCAAGTAATAACATATAGAGTGCCCTCCCAATTTTTCCTTTATAATATTATTTTTGGAACAACATTATTAACCTATTTTATATATAATCTGTGGGCAGGGAGGAGATTCAAAGGATCAAGGCTAATAACCCAGCTATAAGCCACAGGGAAGCCTTCAGCACAGCAGCTAAAAATGTAAGAAACCTATAGCAGCTTCCACTAGGTTTCAATTAAAAATATAACTAATTAACAAGGTTAGCAATTAAAAAATTTGCTATCCTATAAATTATATTAGGGGAGGTGCATGATATTTACCTTGGTGATATTACTTAAAATTTTTAAGAGAAGTGTCGATTTATTTGTAGATCAGATTCAGATATAATGCTACTGTTTTGCTATTTGCAGTGGGCACACTTTCCTCACATTCATTTTGGCCTTATGTTGGAGACTAACAACCAGCAAAACTAAGGTGATGAGCAATGATTTCTTTTAGCAGTTTTAATAAGACCAAGAAAGAGATCTAGCTTATAATTCATGAGATGAGATTCCTTTATTAAGACAAAAACATACACAACCAATTAGCAAGAAACCAAACATGGGTTTTTGTTTGAAACATACTCAAAGAATGCATATGATGCATAGGATCACTGCAAACGATAGCAGAAATCTGGTGATTTGAAACTTGCTGCATTTTATTTTAAACAATTCATGAAAGCGAGAACTCATCTTTCTAGGCCTGGGAATGAGTAGTAGCTCTCTCTCTCTCTCTGCAAATATGTGTAGTCTGTAACACCTATACAGTCAAAGCCTAAGCATTTAGAGAAAGAAAAAAAGAGAAGTACAAAGCTACCTGCACGGCATGTCAGTTTCAACTTTGTTTCAAGAAGCTAAAATTTACAAGCTACAATAAGAAACTGTACACACCAATTAAATTTCATTTAATCTTTTTTGTTATTCATATATACATAAATTAGAGCTTTTAATTTTTCTACTATGTGATTTAATAATTGATCATTTTGTTATTCGTTGGACATTAATGAAATTAGTTTCCCGATAGAAATCAATTAATTATGAATGCATCAGTTACCATAGCCAAATATCCTCTATACCTCTGATAGGTACTTTCTTTTGTAGTACCAATATATCAAAGTTCTGTAAATGAAATTAAAATCGTAGTTAAGACAAGAAATTAAATATAAAAAATTGTATAATTATAATCATATTATATGTATTTTACAACCATTTTCATGTGGACGTGATTAAATGCATATATACCAGCGAGTTTTATGATGATTATGAATTTATCAACAATATTAGTAGATGGGTTGCCTAGAAAACTCATGTAAATTTTGTTCTTTGTTTTATTTCAGGAATATGATCATGCAAAAGAAGTAATTTGTACAACATTTCATATCAAAAAGCTCCATCTAAATAAAAATCGAAGTTTGGGCTCCTCCTTATGTATGTATAATTAACTAAGATCTGGTGACGGTGGAAAATGAAACTTGGGGCAGCTTTCATCATGTTCATCACTTTACAATGTATGCTTTTTATTTGTCATTCACTTGCAATCTTGTATATTATATGTTGCCCCTTGATCTCTTATAATGGGCAGTTTCCATTAGGGAAATTTCAAGTGTTGCCGCTTAATGTTCCTTCATTATGTGTCTTAAAAATTAATTACAACGTTCCTTCATGTGGTAAATTAATTTTCTTTTAATCAATAATTAGAATGATCCTTCATGGGGCGCTGATATTATGCAATGACAAGCATTTGTAGCTTTCAACCCTTAAAATGTGAAAACTATAATTAATAAAGTAAGGAGTATCTAGACGAAAAAGATTGTTTTTGAATGTTAAATCAGTGGATGATTAAATCACATACGGAAAGGAGCCGACACCAAAGTCTTCTCACTGAAAAACCAGTGGTGAGAAACCCTAATTCTATCTTTAATAAAAAGTCCATTTTACAAAATAGTGGAAGGGTTTTAATTTGTAGAAAATAAAAGTAATATAACACTCTTCTATAAAGACTCTATCTAATAGATCTTTCCACAATTAGAATTGTAACGAAGAGGGTGATATCCAAGTCTTTGGGGATGCTATACAGGTGTGAGAATCATCCATATTCGAAACCAAAATCCTAGATTCTAAACATATAAATAATGAAATATTTTAGAATTTTTCAAAAATTAGACTAAAGCCGCAACTCATACCCAAAATCTAAAAAATGCGTAGTAGATGAACAAAATATATATGATTTTTTTCAAAATGTCAAAGTACATATTGAATGAATCTTTTATGACCAAACAGCTTATGCTTTTAGCAGAGATATATATATTTATATATACGCGTGATATTTGTGGACCCACATTCGAGTTCACAAATTAGAGAAGATGTGCCAAGCAACACATGAGGAAATCTATGTATGTATGGAGTAACGTTACCCATTTGTCTAGTACTCGCAGTTGTTGAAATGTGCACTTGGGCATCCCTGCCCAACTCAAGGCTGCAACATCCATGCTTTCGCATACCAATATCAAGTGTAGTAGTTTATGCAAAGGCTTTAGCTTCTCCACCCAGAAAAGAGGCTACCCAATTCAGATTTTTGGCATCTAATTCTGTTTTTGTTGAGATGAACCTTTGAGATTGCTACACCTTACATATTCCTCAATCATGCTGCCCATCAAATGGTTTGCCTGTTAGGGTGAGACACAAGGCAGCTATTGACGGCTATACAAGCAAAAGCTGTCTTCCATTCGTCACCACCAGGTTGTAGATAATTATATACGAGGTTTGTCGAAATAAAAAAGCTAGACATTTCCAATCAACGATTTTTTTCGCCCAACCTAAGTTTTAAATACGGATATTAATACATGTTGGCATATACAATAGAGATACACCTATAATAGTGTGCCTCATCCAAATTTAAATAAATATATCTAATAGATTTTATAAAAATATATATACAAATATATACATATCCTTATTAGTTAAGGAAGAGATAAATTTTCCAAATCCTTAGTTGTTAGAAAATGATAAATGTAATACCCTAATTCGGCCCAAAGGGATGGACCAACTTGTGATATTATAACTTAGAAGCTAATCGTTGGGCTATTATATACAGACTTTACGGAAGTAGATCTCAACCTTCCCTGGAGACTTAAGACGGACACTATGGTTTGGTTTTCATAGAATGCGTGTAGAGACTATTTTCAATAACATGCAAGTATACATCGTCGAAACAAATATTATAATGATAACATTGAGTATTGTCCCATAAGGAGATGAATTTCCTAACTTAATTAAAGAGAATAAAATGAAAGACAAAACAAAGACAACGAACTTAACTAAATCTAAGTAATATCTTTAAATTAAAGGCGAAGTTAAAATTATAAAACTCGTTTTAGAGTCGAATTTCCCTTAACATGAATTTAATCTCATCAAATCTTACTCTTATCTTTTATTCCCTTGGATTGTTGATCTAGGATACTTATATGACATGGTGGCTCCCGCTCCTTCATACTTCTATTATTTTGCCTCCGCTCCTTCATACTTCTATTATTTTACCTCCGCTCCTTCATACTTCTATTATTTTGCCTCAATTTCTACATCCAGGTGATAATTGATTAATCAACAAAATAATGCATTAAGAATTGCCTTACAACTGCATACGGTGTTGTGTATCTTCCGACCACAACGACAAACAAGTCAAAAGACTCGTCGTATGATGAATTATCAATGACTAATCTAATTAATTTCTCCCGAAATCTAATTAAACCTCATGATCTAAAAAATAGGTGATCAATCTACTTTTAGCATTAAGAACATGACAATTTAAACAATCCGATTGAATAAAAGAATAAGAGGTGAAATGAATTCAATTAAATCATGTTAAGTTCTATTCTTCTCTAGAACAAAATATAAAACTACTCCATAATAAAAATAGAAAAAATTATAAAAAAGAAACTAATTTTTATTATAAAAGAAAAAGGAATTACAAAAACTAGAACTACTACTTTCACTACACTCCGAAGCCAAGAGATAAGATATGATTAATAATAAATGACCACCCCTTTATATAGAAGTAGAGATACAAGAATTCGAAGAGGGTGTTCACAAATCGACGTAATCTAATTAATTATAATGTCCCTTTAAGTTTCCAACTGTTCGACTCCATTGAACACCATACATTGTAGCCATTGGATGGCGCCAAATGTCATGACTAATCAAATTCAAAGCATAATTTATTCATCTTTTTCTGCATTGAAATACCAAAATTAAGTATAAATAATAAAATATTAATTAACTAAAAAAATAAAGTAAAATATTACTTTAATTAATGTTTATACCCGGGAAGTACAAAATCATATTAAAAACATGGGTAAATATTATATATTTTAAACGCTTAATAAGTTCATACTATAAAGGTGTATCTTAGACTTAAATGATTTCTATATGAACACCCTTAATCGTAATAGAGGTAGAACCAGCCCGACAATTATGAGCGGTGACTTTAAAATGTAATTATCACTCCCAACTATACCCACTATAATTTTGAGGTTACATGTTGTTATGTGTATCATATTTCTACTACTTAGTTTAAGTAATTGGCTTAGGTCTTCTTATTAATTACATGAAGATGATGCAGGTATTTAAACAAGGGTCATGGTTACTTATTCCACATACCCTACATAAGTAATAATTAAAATGTCAGAGAATTACACAACATCATCGAGTATCAGGGCATCAAACCCTAATATCCGGACTTCATGTGAGTCTTCAAGCAGTGTGAACCGTAAGCTCCTCTACCCACGTTACTCTAACACATAAACAGTTACAAGTGAATATATTTCATGTACCTGAGTTAATTTTTCATCATATTCTAGGACTCTGGGGCTTATATATCTTGCAGACGCTAGTTAGCTTTGCCTCAAAGTATTATAACTCAACCGTAAAATATAATAATATAAAGTTAAAATATGCTAGCACAACCATTAAAGCATACATCTTAATCGTATAAGGTTCACATAGTTAGGGCATATACCCATCATATAGTTGTCCACAAAATACATAGTCTAAAACAAACAACATAACATAGGGCACCCGCCAACACCACCATTGTGCCATTTGATTCATGCACCTAGGCCAGCTAATGCCAGGGAACCTCACCTACATATAATAGAAAACCACGTCAGTAATCAAATAAATTTGATTAGGCTGGCCAACGCTAGGTAACCTTACCTACATATAATAGAAAACCATGTAAATAATCAAATAAATTTAATTACTGGTCCAAATAACTACCAGTAAAATAACAAGCTGGCAAATGGGCCACAGAACTTACAAAACTTCAAAATTGCCTCACACTGGCCGGTAAGCAAACATACTTAAATAAGTGTTAGCTCGCATGCACGGCTAATATTCATATTCATACATATAATGCTTATGCTCTTACATCCTCCATATTACACCCGTCATAGTACTCGAGTGGTAAAAGGAATAGTTAAGTTAGTGTCATAAATTCTAGAAATGTGCTTCATTATGCAGTACCCTCATACATCGCACTACCCCAGGGAGTACTAGTGTGATTTATACATATCTCCATAACGTTCACTCTCTCATTCATGAAATCCATAAAAATGCACAAACTTCTATAATAGGTTTAGGAAAGAGGCTTGTCTTATATATTTCTAGAGCTTTAATTTGAAAACCAACAAGGGGTCTCATCCTTGTAGTTTTATTAAACATGTGTAGAAAATACGGCTAAATGGCCCGACATAGGAGGGATCCGATAAAAGACCGCTGATGTCGTCCTACGTCTAAAACACTATTAAACTTGACACGCATGGAGTCAAGGAGAGATCAAACAAAGGAGAGTCCTAAGGACCTGGATGAGTAGAGCTCTGTATTCTAGTCGGTAAGCTCACCTATGATACCTAACATGGAGATGGAATCGAATGAGAATTTGGTCACATCGGTACGTAAAATGAGGCAAAGCCTCCACACAAGCTAAGCACTTAATATCACTTAATTATCTTAATTGTACCCTAAGTGAAGATTTAAACCATATTAGGTAAATTAATTAAGGTTTTGGTTTCATGTTCACTTAATGGGTTTTAATCAATTCTAAAATCGAATGGGCTTATTAGATAATTTTTTGGACGGGCCTAATAATGTCCAAATGGGCTGAAATTGTGATGGGTTGTCCCTTACACTCTAGGTTCATAGGTAAATTTCTCTATGGCTGGTCTATAGGCCAATCAAGGGGAACAAGGCTCAATAATCTCGGCCTTAAGGGCTGGAACAGTGTTACAGTGCTGCGCACCAGTTTTGTAACCATTCGTTCATGGGCTAAAAGACTCCAAATAGGCTTGGGTCAGTGGGCCTAGTTAGCTGACACAATGATCTTGAGTCCAGTAAGATATAGGATAAATTTACTTTGTAAATTGGCCTAAGTGGATTTTATAATTTGGGTCACTAAATGGGCTGTTTCTGGAGCTATTTAGACCCTAACAAATTTAAAATTTACAAATAAAATTAGAAACCTACCCAAATAGTCCCAAAATTGGTCACGGTGCTACTGAGACATAGTGTAAGGTGTGGACCAAGTTTTACTAAAATCCAACACTGTTAACCTATTTTAAGGTAATTTACAATTGGAGTGAAAAACTAGGGTTTTCACCCAACATCATCACATTATCCAGGTAAACACCTCTAACGCATACCGAGATCATTTTTACCCATTCCCAAAATTCACATCTTTCAATTAGACAATCAGTGAAGTATCATATAATTTTACAATATTTTATTTGTCTAAAATTCATGGCTTAAAATACCACACAATCACAGATCGCACTCACAATCATAAACACATAAGAAATACAGGGCACACTTATAGGTTATGTTCATGATTATTTAGTGGTTATATTAGGATTAAAATTTTACTAAGAACTCATAAAATTACCATGAAAAATATGGCATGTTGTGCATCAACAGATCTTAGAAGGTCAGCGAGTAAAAATTGGAGAAAGGGGTGCTTATATCACTATAATGGTCCAAGTCGCTACCTTTCCTCAATTTTTACCCTTAGACATGCAAATTCTAGGGCATGGAATGTAAAACACCCAACATAAAAGTTGTATATCTACATGTTTTGAGTCCAAGAAAGTAAGAATCGTGTAAATGAAACATCAAAATGGCAAGATATGATTTTTAAATTGAAATGGTACATATAAATGAACTACATGCATTATAAAAATCATATCTATTTATTTACTTGGATAAATACAATAAATGGGTACTCAAAATTATCCTAACATTCAGATGTACATGATAAAAATATTCTAAAAATAAATTCATGGAATTATACTAGCAATGCACATCAAACAACAAGAAATAGGGATAGCCCAAACCTGATGCTAACGAGTAAAGACCAAGGGGAGGTCTTTTGAGGCATCCAACCTCAAAGCCTACCACCCAAGGATGCTAGAAACCTGGAGGGAGTTGCTTGGAGCTCCAAGGAGGAAGAAGAAGGCCAAGGAGAGTAGAAGAAAGTGGTTGGAGGGGAGAAGGGAAGGAGAAATGGTGAAAAGGTGAGAGAAGGGGTGGATTTTATAGAATAAAGGGTAGTTGGTTTGGTGATGTTATAGGTATGGGTACCATACTTAAAGAAGTATCAGTTCGATGAGGAGGTATGGGTTGGCTTGTTGATGTCGTAGAGGTATGAGTGTCATACCTATAGAGGTATAGGTGTCATTCATATAAAGGTATAAGTGTTATACCTATAGAGGTATGGGTTGGGCTAGCTAAAGAAGTATGGGTTGGGTTAGCTAAAAGAGGTATGGATTGGGTTATCTCAAAACCCCAAAACTTAGGGTTTTTACCCTAAAGCAATCAGACCTATCTCGGGAATTGCACTGCAAGTCACAAAAAGGGCTAGGACGGTTCGAAAAGTTATCAAACACACGGCAAACACACTAAAGACACGCAAGGGGCACGGTCCTAACGTCTAACTACGTACGATTAGATTACACCAAACATAAAAAAGCCAGGCATGCCGCATTCAAACAAGGGTACCGAATGCCGAAGGAGGCTAATGTCAGACAACTTATAGCACATCATACACGAACCACAGCAAGAGGGGTTGGACCTTATTAACCCGATGTAGGTAATAATAGAACCGACATTAAAAACCCTTGGGCGGGCAGCCCTGGTTTTGCAATAAATATTTCTCTTTTCATATAAGGAGAACTCGGGTATTATTTTGTACGTACATTATTTTATAGAATTACAAAAAAGAGACTGTTGTGGAAAGCAAGTTTGGTTCTAGAAATCAAACTTCAGTCTGTGGAGACTATGGGAGGATTGAATTGCATATCAAAGACTTAGTCATCCTATATTACATCAATCTAGGTATTTTTAATCCCTATTTAAGTTCTAATTAATTATATCAAGATTTAATATTGGTATCATAACCATAAAAGGATGTTCTAGTCTTAGATTAAAAAAAATTATGTTAAAAGTTTTTTTGATAATCAGATCTGCGTATTATTTGTTTAATTTCGTAATTAAAATTATATAATTTTTTGTATGCTTGTTTTTCTTGGATTAATATGGTTAATTAATTAGATCTGATAGAATAATCATTGTACTTTATCAAATTCTATTAGATCTAGCCACATCCATGTTTAAATAACTAGATCTGTAAAACCTATAACTCGAGTCAAGGTTTTATAATCGAAATTGATCGGTTTGATTATTATTTTCAGTCGAGTCAGTTTTAGAATACGCATGTTAAGCTGAGGTTGGTCGTGTGCTATGAGTCATGAGGGTCATGTGTACTTAAGTATATGATGATAACATCAATAACACAGTAGAATAATTTATTAGAGTATATTAGAGTACGCCGAATTTTTTTTATTTTTAGCAGACCATATAATTAGATTTAGATCGTTTATCGTGTTAGGATACGTTCTTTATTATTTTTTAGTGGGTTAGTAGGTTTAGAACATGTCATTTGAGTTAGGACATTATTATTTTATTTTATTGTATTTTATTATATTTTATTTTAAATTTTTTGAAATTTATTTATTATTATTGACTCGCGTTAGGAGTAGGTCAATTTTTTATTACCAAAATACCCTTGTGCATGTTTTCTTTCCCTGTCTTCTCCCCTAACTTGACACCTTGCCCCTCCCTTACCCGATGACCAACCACCGACCAACCTCACCACCTTCATGTCGCAACCGCTAGCGACCCTGCCACCGACATCACCACCATCGACCCTGCAACCTCTGCCTTCCCTTTTACCCCTTCTTCTTCCTACTTTCCTCTACCCGAACACCAACCGACACCCCTATTTTCTTGCAATGACGTCGCCGATCACCTCCGTAGGTCCAGCCCTCCTCGCCAACCCTCCTTCCTTCCTTTCCCCCTCTTTCCCCCTTCCCTCTCCTCTACCAGTCACCCCTTTCTTTCCCCCAGATTTTTGGCTGTTCGTCACCGCCAACCCAATTCTGACCAATTTCAACCATGTTCCAGCCACTCACCCGAACCAGACTACCTAAGACCCCACCTAGCCCCCTAGTCCTTCCCTTGTCGGTTGATTTTTAAGCACAGTCGTCGTCGTCGCTGATTCGAGTCCAAATCACTGTGAGACACTCATTGCTGCTCAAATTTTATATTTTTAATTTATTTTGATTATTGGATATCATTCATAATTTTATGAATTTTTCATATTTTTATTAATAGGTTAATTTTTGAAATTTTGTGATAATTATCTATTATGTAATGAATTTCTTTATACAATTAAGAATTGATAGGGGTTAATGATAATTTGAATTAATTGATTATGAAATTAAATATATTATGGATGATGTTAAAAATTGCGATAATTGTGTATTAGTATTATAATTGTATCCGTTAATTATTAGTGTTTATGTAAAACCCACGATTCGAGTTAGGGTTTTATATTCAGAACCGGTCGGGTCGACCGTTATTTTTTGAGTTGAGTCAGTTTCAGGACACGTGTACCGAGCCGATGCCAGTCGCGTGTATGAGCTATGAGGGTCATGCGTACCTAAGTATATGATGATAACGTCATGAGCACAGCAGAACAGAATGAGTTATCAGATATATGAGAGTATGCCAGTCATTTTTTTATTATTTTTATATATAGTGGATCGTAGAATTAGTATTAGGCCGTTTACCGCGTTAGGACGCGTTCGGGCAGTCTGGGTGGGTTGTTAGTCATAGAGCATATCATTATAATATTGTGGTGTTGTTTGATTTTACAGGATTTTTTCCCGATTTTTATGAATTTTTTTAGGATTTAATACGACTTAGTTATTATACTTGACTCGAGCCGGAGACGAGTCAAGTAATATTTACGACCTTGCCACCACACACCCCGCACCTTCTTTTCTTCCCCAAACCAAACCCCGACGCCGCCCCTGTGCAGCGTCGTCGCCGCCGCTGTCGGCGCCGCCCGGCCGCCGATCGTCGCCGCCCAGCTCCGCCACGGCGTTGCCGTGCCGCCCCGACCAGCCCCGGCCGCTGCCAGGCCGCCGCGACGTCGGAATCGGCTCGCCTAGCGCCGCGGCTACATTTCGGTCGCGTCGCCGATTCCGCCACCGGCGAGCATCGCCACCACGATCAGGTGGTCGCCTCAGCACCCTCGACCACCCAGTGACGCTTCCTGACCGGAGCGGAGGCCGTCGCCGCCGTGGCCGGCCGGATCTAGCAACCATCACCGCAGCCTCTGTTTTAGCCATTTTCCGGCGAGCCACCACCTCGGCCGACCATGTCGACGTCGTGGATGTGTCGGGCTCGCCGAGCCGGTTCCAATGGTACCCTATATGACCCCTATCCAGCTAGTAGACGCCGCCGGTAATTGTCGCCGGAAAACCGCCGGAAGGTGGCCGGAAAACCACTGAAGCCGCCGGAAAACCGCCGAAAAATTGGGTTCGCTGGAATTTGCCGGATCTTCCGAGGAGTTCATCCAGTCGATCCCGATCGAATGTTGGACGCCGATGAGCGCCGAATTCGAGCTCCGAGACGCGCGACGGAACCCTAGCCGTCGCCGATTGCCGATGACGTGAGGTAAAATTACCTCCGAATTTATAATTTAAACTTGATGATTGTTAGCATAGCATGCTAGGGTTGGTTTATTGATGTGATTAATGTTTAATGATGGATAAAACGATGAGTTGCATGATGAGATTAAGTGTGAATGAAGAGTAAGTGGTCTAATGAAGTAGATCAGGTCAGAGCATGATAAGTGACCACGACATAAGTTACAGACACGTAATAAAATTAGTATGAATAGGATGAGCTAGGATTAATTAATTTTTATGATTTTCTGATTGTTATGTTGATGGATGCTTGCATTGTGATTGTGATGTTATTGAGTTTGATGCATCATTTAGTTAGCGGGCGTTAGCATTTAGTTTTGATGTGTAGGTACGAAGTAGGAGCTCGCCGCCTAGGCGCGATGACACGCTTGGAGCTTCTACCAGGTCCGTTTAGGACTCGTCTCTGATTTACTCTTTCTATTGTATGTTTAATTTATTGCCTGCAGGACGGGTTAAGTGGCGTTTTATCGGATCCCACTTAACTCGGGCCATTTAATCGAACATTTTCTGGATTAATAACCCCTCAAGGATGAGATCCCTCGAGGTTGATTTCGAAAACAAGATCCACCAAAAGTTGCCTTCGGGCCTATTATATAACTCCCTACCCAAGCCTATATATATATATAGTTTTCGTATTTCTGTGAGATGAGAGATGGAGAAATCGACTGCACGTACCATGCAGAGGATGCCGTGACAGTCAAAGCGGGCTCTGGATTAGTGCCAGCAGACTGTTCCATTCCCGAGGGATCCTGACAACTCCGCGTTTGAGTTCCTCACACCCGGAGAACGTGGAGGTTTACGGGTACTGTTTAGTACAGCGCATGTCCGGACTTGTGGTTCAAAGGGTACTAAAGGCGACTGCCTGAGAGTACTCGGCCTCCGTGCTCAAGGCCAGGAGAAATATGGAGGTAAGGAGAGGGCTTAGGATAAAGTTTCACGAGAAGTACTGAAAAGAAGTGCTGAGAGTAGCACAGTACCAGCAGCAGATCAGTAAGTTCGGGATGCTACCGGGTCTGCAGCCCAGTGGCTCCTCAGTAGTGCCCTTCAGAGTGTTCTTATGGAGTACATGATGATTTCGTTCATATGAGAGTTTGCTCTCATAGCCAGTTTGTTATAGTTATTTTCTTTTCGGACCAGTAACGCTTGTTACTGACGTTTTTCCTATATATATGTAGGTGGTAAGCACGAGATGGATGGGCCGGCCAGGACGGAGGAGCAATAAGGTCTTCTGCACACACACATTGGGTGATTGAATGTTTAATGTTTTGTTTATGATGTTATTTTATAAACATGCTATGAGTAAATGTTTGAGGCATGACAATGAGATAAAATGAAATGATCAGAGTAGCGCAGCAAAAGTGTGATGGGTTGAAACCCAAGCTTCAGAATGAGTGTATAGTAGATTAGATTCTGTGTGAATGAAATTGTTTGATACTTGGTTATATATATTTTTATATGTATATTTGACAGGGTGGCCCCTAATTGCATTTTTAGGGGAAATTATGTCCGTCATATTTCAAAATTTTTATTAATTTTTATCGGGATTGTTGGTGTGTACTCTGACTTGCATGTCATTCATGTAGTACCATGTTAGGTTTGTGTATTCATCCATGCATTGCGAGTTGTATCTTCATCTTAAGACGCCGAGATTGGATCCACATGAGTTCGGTTCGGGTTAGCCGACCTAACCGGGGCCTGTAACATGCCGGTTCGGTTCACGAGTGTGGACCGGATTTGGGGTGTTACAGTTTAGGAGGTTAATTCATGATAGAAATTGAATCTAGAATAGTATAATTAGGATTAGTAAACTTAATTAAGGGTAAAATATAATCAGTAGGACTATTAAGCTAACTAAATGAAAATTGTCATAATTAGGGTTAATAATCTAATTTGATGTGGATTACAACTTGACGATGTTGTGCATTATGTTTAGTTTTGGTATTAGGATTATGATCATATTCACATACATCCATTTTATACATGCATCATATAGTTGGCACAAGCGTTAGTGTTTAGTTATGATATGAAGTAGGAGTTCACCCCTAGACGCGTGAGCTCTCTTGGAGCTTATACCAAGTTCGTTTAGGACTCATCCCTTATTTATTACTTATTTTGTTGTAATTTGATTTATTATATGCAGGACAAGTTAAGTAGTGTTTTATCGGATCCCACTTAACTCGGGTCATTTAATCAAATAGTTTTTTCAATTAATAACCTTCGAGGATGAGATCCATCGAGTCTGATGTCAAAAAGATCCACTGCAAGCTGTCTTCAGGCCTATTATATAAATCTCTTCTCAGGCATATATATATTTTATTGAGTTTTCAGTGAAACGAGAGATAGTGAAACTGATTCGCACATGCCGTAAATGGGTTCTAGTCACACCGAACTCTAGATTAGTGAGAGGGTAGTTCTATTCCTTAGGTATCCTGACAACTTCGTGTTTTAAGTTTCCTCACGCCCGGAGAAAGATGGAGGTTTACAATAATTGTTTAGTATAGCACACTTCCAGATATTTGGTTAAAAAGGTGCTAAAGGCAACTGGCTGAGAGTATTCAGTCTTCATACTTACGATCAGGAGATATATGGAGGAAATGAGAGGGTGTAAGATATACTAAATAGTCCCAAGAGATTAGAGAAAAATAAGAAAATATGCAAGAGGGGCATAATGTCAGTCAATTTAGGACGCTATCTAGTCAGCAACTAAATGACCCCTTAGTAGATGCCCTTATGGAAAGTTCATTAGAACTATATAATAGTTTTCTCTTAAATGAGGTATATCTCTCATGTGCCAATTTAATATTTAATTATTTTCTGGACCAATGACATCCATTACTGACGTTTTTCATATTATATATGTAGGTCTTATGTTCCTAAGTTGGCTTTTATGGAAGAAAAGATAAATGCTACACACACTTAAGCTCATTGTAGTTATCTTCTTACATATTTTTATCTATATTTGATTTATTTTTGCGAATATTTAGTAATGTCTTCTATTCTCGAGATATCAAACGGGTTATTTCGATATATATTATTTATCAAGTCATACAAATTAGTAGCTTTAGACATGACTCATGACTACACTTGATCATAATATTTCTGATTTAGTTCTTAAGTGAACCGAATTTAGAGTGTTACAAGATCTGTATTTTTTTACATTGAATAATTACATATTTGTATAAATAACAAGCATGTTATTAATTTTAATTTAATTTTCGTATTTAATTATTGCACATATCATAGTTATATACTGATAATCATTAATTGATGTATGATTTGCCAGCATGTATTTTTTTAATTTAATTTTCATAATTAAATTTAAGCAGATCAGTAAATATCATGTTTAAATCAGATTTTACTTGATTATTTATTAAGTGATAAGCATGATATTCTTGATTGTTAATTATCTATTTTGTTAGATAAATGCATGTGAAATAGATTATGCAAATCTGTTAATTATAATTTTTTAAAGATTTATTCTTAAATTCCTAATTAAATATAATTCCGTAATTTTTTTTACATAATCGACACATGTCTAGTCAAGCCATTTGACTCTTTGTGAGTCTGGCTCCTTCAACAATTTTTTTCTACGACTGAGAAGAGTAGAGCATCCTATTTCAAAGGTAATTCTTTATAGGGATTATTAGACTATCTATATTTAATCCTATGCACATCCACACATCTAAATAAAAAAAAATTTAAGGAGGGAGATTTTAATATACATGTGAAGCCAACTCCCTCGCTGGTAACCATTGGAACACAATTGGCCGTTCATCTTTAATTGCCAAAATGGGAGCATCTTTGATCTTGAATCTCATCATCGGTCCATAGTTGGTGATTCGGCTTTATTTGAAATGGCGGCATTGCCAATAATTGCAGGCATGTGGCTGATAGCCAACGCCTCGGCCTGCTCAGCATGCAGCCAACGACTGGAGGCTCAACCTGCTCGAGCAAGCTGCTGCGACGACGGGATGGCAGACTTAAAGAGTAGGAAGAAAAGGGTTTTTACTTGCTCCAATCGAAGGGTTCCCCTTTTGGACCCATCATCGCCAGCATGGAGCCAACAGCCTCATCTATTGCCGTTGACTTCCTCTTGGAAACGGCAGTAGCATTCCTCTCTTCCCTCTCAATAGAATCCCTAAAAATTAGACAAATAATTAGTTTGTTAGACAAATATATTGCACACTAAATTACACGCTAAATATCAAATTGTCCATTAATAAGAGACCAATATCTATTGTATCCACTTAATAATTTCTAAATTTTTTATAAATAAATTATTTAGTATTAAATTATCTATTTGATTTTAATATTATTTAGATTATTTTAAATACGAGTTTTTAGTAAACCGTACATTAAATAAAGAGAAAGACTTTGTGTTCAGATCTATTCTGAAACAAATATTCTAATTTTTTTATGGACTGGATTTTACTGATTATAGACTCAACCCAATAAATTAAAAAAAAGTTTGACTTAAATTAAATTAACATATTTTGAAATAAGTTTAGATTCTTTTTAAAAAATAATCATATTAAAAGTGTTTAAATAGTTTTTTTTTGTCTTTGTGACTTAAATAAAAACTACATAATAAATGATGGGTCAAAGCATATACTAGGAGAATATATAAACATACAAATTCATTTAATTTGTATTAGTTACAATTAATTGAATTATAATTATTTAATACAATGGGAGCTAAATATTTGATTATTAGTTAATCATAATTTAGTTTTTCATACATTAATTAATATTTATGACTTGTATTATTAATCACGCAATAAATAAATTGTGATTGCGAGCTCTACTCAATGTCCCATATATTATGCATTATTAATTTTACTCTATCATATATAGCTAATTTTTGGAAACTCTTGTGTTAATATTAAGCAACTTCTTTTAAATGTCTCTTGAATACTAGTCTAAATGGCAGCAAGAAAATAAATTATTATTGATTTGAACAAGGGCAAGAAACTTACGAGAGATAATTATGACATCTGACATCGTAAGGTGCAATTGATACTTGAAGATCAGGAAGTTCTAGAAATTTTGAAACATACCCTACCTCCTCCTACTAATTCTAGCACTAGGCCAGAGGTTGATTTGTATGAAGCTTGGAAAAAGAAGCATAGTCTTGCACATATCAATCTCGTAAATATTATAAGAAATGATATTCTTAATTCATGAGCTCTATAGTGTTGGTCATGGTTTATCTGACGAGCAATAAGTACAAGCTGTCATTAGATCTCTTCATGGGAGCACATGAAATAGATAATATCAAAACTTTTGAGAATATTGAACATCACTTAGAATTGTTGAGCGGCTTGAGGCTGCTAAAACAAAGGTTGAAGCTTTTGTAGCTAAAAATCATGCTTCAAACTCTAAGCGTCCTCGTTGGAAGAGGTTTTAAAAGAAAAGGGTCTAAATCTTGTCAACAACCATCATTTTAAGTTAAAGGATAACAATGACAAGGGTGCTAAGAAAAGAAGAAAGAAGAACTTGAAGAATGTCACTTGCTACAATTGTAGTGGCAATAGACAATTTACAAATAAATGTGTTGCACCGAAAAAGGTTTGTCATTTTTCAAATATTTCTGATGTGTCTGTATCTAATTGTTTAATGCTATCTGACTCTCAACCTGTGTGGATTGATGATTCAAGTGCGACAAAACACATAAGCAGAGATAAAGTAGCATACATGGAATTTTGTTAGATTCCTCGAGAGACAAGGTGGATCTATGTAGGAAACAACTTTAGGGTTGTTGTCTTAGGCATAAGCACCTGCAAATTAGAAATCTGGGGTGGTAGCACTTTAATGCTCCATGATGTCCTATTTGCTCCTCAAATACGACGAAACTTAGTTTATGTTAGAGTTCTTATAGAGATGGATTGTATTTTGAATTTTAAAAGTCATTCAATGACTATTCATCATGGGGATATTTATTTTGGTTCTAGATTTATGTTTGATAATTTCTTTATATTAGACATTAATGATTTTGTTTCTCAAATAAATTGTGGTTATTCGTTGATCACTTCTTCAAGCAATGCTTTCGTTGATGCAAATGTATGGCATGCACGATTTGGTCATATCGAACAAGATCAAATGATGTCGTTAGCTCGTGAGGGTTTTTTAGAACCATTAACTCATATTGATTTGCCCATATGGGAAAATTACTTAGCCGAAAAAGTCACTAGAAAGCCTTTTTGTAAGGCCACAAGGCCTAAAAATCCATTGCAATTAATTCATTCTGATCTTTACGGTCTATTAAATGTTAAAGTTAGACATAATGCTAAATACTACATCACATTTATAGATGATTTCACACATAATGGTAAAGGTGTATGTTATTTCTCATAGGTACGGAGCATATGAATGCTTCAAACGTTTTCAACACATGGCAAAAAACCAATTCAACATAAAAATTAAGGCTTTGAGAATTGATCAAGGCCATGAATACCTCTTTGATCAGTTGAGAAAGTGGTGTGAAGAGAAGGGAATTAATCATCAATTGTCTATTCCATACACTCCTCAGCAAAATAGAGTTACTAAACGTAAGAATATAACTTTTCACAATATGGTTAAGTCAATGATGGCACAAGTAAACCTCCCTATTTCATTATGGGGAGATGGTCATTTAACAGTTGTCTAATTGACTTAACCAAGTACCAAGTGAGATAGTATCTTCAACTCCATATAAACTATGGATAGGTTGCAAACCTGAACTTAGTCATTTAAGACCCTAGAGTCCATTGCTTATGCTCATGAGCCTTCTAGTAAGTTTGGCAAGTTGGGTCCATGCGATAAAAAGTGTATCTTTATCAAATACTGTAAACACTCCAAGGGGTATGTATTCACTGGTGAACAAGTTGACAAAAATATTACTCAAATAGAGTCTAAGGATGTCAAATTTTTGAAAAATAATTTTCCACAAAGAGGTGATATCAATTCAGATCTCGATTTATTTAAAATGGAAGATAGTGAAACTAGTAACAATTTAATTCAACCAATTTCAGACGTTGAAGAGGAATTTAATTCCAGTGGAAGTGAAAGGAATATTCAAATTCCCAAAGTAAGACAAATATGTCAAATTAATGGTATTCCAGTACCTGACGTCGATTTGACGTTGAGAATGAAACTTTAATGCTTTATGGGAAAATGAACATGGTTCAATCTATTGATGAAGATGACCCTAAAAATGCCCAACACGCACTCTTAAGTTTTGCTAGTGATAAGTATAAATAGGCAATAGAGGATGATATAAAGTTAATGAAAATCAATAAAGTTTGAACTTTAGTTGATCTTCCTAAAGAGTGAAAAGAAATTGGTAACAAATGGGTTTTAAAAATTAGAAGAAAAGCTGATGGTACAATTGAAAGATATAAAGCTCGCTTAGTAGCTACGGGTGTAACACCCCAAATCCGGTTCACGCTCGTGAGCCGAACCGGCATGTTACAGGCTCCGGTTAAGTAGGCTAACCCGAACCTAATGCATGTGGATCCAATCTCGGCATCTTAAAATGAATATACAACTCGCATTGCATGGATGAATGCAGAAACCCTAACATGGTACTACATGAATGACATGCAATTCAAAGTACACACCAATACAATTACGATCAAACTCAATAAAAATTCTAAAATAAAACGGAGAGATTCTCCCCTAAAAGTGCAATTAGGGCCCACCCTATCAAAACAACGTATACCAATATATATGTATATATCAACAATTTCAATCACACATAATCTAATATGTTGTATACTCATTATGGAACTTGGGCCACACTTCCGCTATGCACTCTAATCACATCTCACCTCTTGTCATCATGTCTTAGCTTTTCATCACGTCATAACATTATCTCATTGCATTTAATCATATCCTATCATGTCTTAGCATTTCACATCATTCACAATATAATAGCATCATAAATAAAGTATTAACCACTCTATCGACTGACATGTGTGCAAGCGACAACAATGCTCCTCCGTCCAAGTTGGCTCTTCCAACTCGTGATTATTACCTACATATAGTATAAAAACACGTTAGTAACAAGTGTTACTGGTCCGGAAAATAAAATAGCTATAACAAGCTGTCTATGAGAGCAAACTCTCATATGAAAGAAAACATCATATACTCCACGTGAACACTCTGAAGGGCACTACTGAGGAGCCACTAGGCTGCAGACCCGGTAGCATCCCGAACTTACTGATCTACTGCTGCTGATGCCGCTCTCGGCATTTTCTTACTTCATTTTATCGTCTCAAATCCTAAGCCCTCTCCTTACCTCCATATTTCTCCTGGCCTTGAGCACGAAGGCCGAGTACTCTCAGGCAGTCGCCTTTAGTACCCTTTGAACCACAAGTCCGGACATGCGCTGTACTAAACAGTACCCGTAAACCTCCACGTTCTTCGGGTGTGAGGAACTCAAACGCGGAGTTGTCAGGATCCCTCGGGAATGGAACAGTCTGCTGGCACTAATCCAGAGCCCGCTTTGACTGTCACAGCATCCGCTGCATGGTACGTGCAGTCATTTTCTCCATCTCTCGTCTCACTGAAAATGCGATAAACTACATATATATATAGGGCTGAGTAAGGGATTTATATAATAGGCCCGAAGGCAACTTGTGGTAGATCTTATTTTCGAAATCATCCTCGAGGGATCTCATCCTCGAGGGATTATTAATCCGGAAATCTATTCGGTTAAATGGCCCGAGTTAAGTGGGATTCAATAAAACGTCATTTAGCCTGTCCGGCAAATAAACACATACATAGAAAAGAGCATAAAACAGAGACGAGTCCTAAATGGACCTGGTATAAGCTCCAAGCGTGTCATCGTGCCTAGGCGGCGAGCTCCTACTCCGTACCTACACATCAAAACTAAATATTAACGCCTGCTAACTAAATGATGCATCAAACTCAACACAATCAAACACAAAATCATCAACCGTCAAATAACCATAAATATGAAAATAATTCTAACTCATCCTATTCATGCCAATTTTATTGTGTCTTTCCTAAGTTATATCGTACACGTTTATCATGCTCAAATTTACTTACTTCATTAGATCACTCACTATTTATTCCCAATTAATTGTATCATGCAATCATCGCTGCACTCATACTCATACATTTATCATGACAATTATTCAATTCTAGCATGCTATGCTAACGATCATCAATTTTAAATAACTAACTCAGAGGTAATTATACCTCATGTCATCAGTAATCGGTGATGGCTAGGGTTTTGTCACACGTCTCGGTGCTTGAATTTGGCGCTGATCGGCATCCGAAGTTCGATCGGGTTCTACTAGAAGAACTCCTTGGAAGATCCGGCGAATTCCAGCGAATTTGATTTTCTTGCAATTTTCTGGCAGGTTTCAGTAGTTTTCCGGTAGCTTCCGGTGGTTTTTGGCGACAGTCGCCGGCGGCAAAATCGATGACGAGGGCACAACCCAGGCGTGGCGCTAGGCACGGTGATTCCTGTGTCGCAGTGGCCAGACAGTGGCCGAGGTTGGTCGGGGCGGCACAGCAACGCCATGGCGGCGCTAGGCGGCGACGCCCAGTGGCAAGGCAACGACGGCGCTGGCGGTGGCAACACCAAACAGTGGGGCGGCTAGGGTTTGGAAGGGGAAAGTGTTGGAGAGGAGAAGAAATGGTTGGGTGGCAAACTTGTAAATATTACTTGACTCAACACCGTCTCGAGTCAAGAATAATAACTAAGCCGTATTAAATCCTAAAAAATCGTAAAAATCCCATAAAATCAAACAAACACCAATACATCATAATGATATGCTCTAGAACTATCAACCCACCCAAACTGCCCGTAACGCGTCCTAACGTGGTAAATGGCCTGAAACTAATTCTACGATCCACTATATATAAAAATAAAATTAAAAAAATAACTGGCATACTCTCATATATTCTGATAACTTATTTTGTTCTGCTGTATTCATGACGTTATCATCATATACTTGGGTACGCATGACCCTCATAACTCATACATGCGACTGGCGTCGGCTCTATACACGTGTTCTGAATCTGACTTGACTCGAAAATAACAGTCAAACCAACCTGTTGTGAATACAAAACCCCGACTCGAATCGTGGGTTTTACAACAGGTTATACCCAAAAAGAAGGAATCGATTATGAAAAGATTTTCTCTCTAATTGTTCAATTTACTTCAATTCATCTTCTTTTAGCTATTGTAGTATGCTTAGATTTAGAATTACATCAAATGGACATTAAATCCGTATTTCTAAATGATGAATTGGATGAAGAAATTTTTATACAACCACCTATGGGATTTGTTGAGAAAGTCCAAGAGAACAAAATATGCAAATTACAATGTTCTATTTATAGTCTAAAGCAGTCATCCAAACAGTGGAACTTAAGATTTTATAATGCCATTATTTCACATGGTTTTACAATAATTAAGGAGGATCATTGTATTTATACGAAACGTTTAAAAACTTCATTTGTAATTCTAGCTCTTTACGTCGATGACATTTTGTTAATTGAGAATAACAAAGAGTATCTAATTTCTATTAAAGAGTGATTGTCCTCCAATTTTGAAATGAAGGACATGGGTGAAACTGAATTCATACCTAATGTGAAAATTCAAAAGATTGTTCAAAGTGAATTTTACCTCTTTCTTAAATAAGATATTGGAATGATTTAATATACATAATTGCCACCCAATAAATACTCCAATAGCAATAGGCGAAAATCTTAAATTGTGCGAATTGACTCCTCAAGAAAAAGAAAATCTCTAATATCTCATACTCCAATGCTATTGGAAGCTTGATGTATCCAATGATTTACACACACCTTAATATTGCTTTTCCTGTCAGATTAGTAAGCAGATATTAATCCGACCTAGGTCTTGCTCATTAAAAAGATGTGAAGAGGATTTTATGTCACCTTAAAGGAATTGTACATCATTCTCTCACTTATAGAGATCATGATCTCCAACTAGTTAGTTATACTGATGCTGACTGGGCCGACGACATGGAGGAATGAAAATCCACTTCATAATATATATTTTTAATTAATAGAGGAGCTGTCTCATGGGCTAGCAAGAAACAAACTTATGTTGCATTATCCACAATGAAGCAGAATTTGTAGCTTCTATCAGTGTAGTTCATGAAGGTGTTTGGTTGAGTAAATTTTTAAGACATTTTTGGAGTTGTCATGCTTTCTTCATAGCCATGATAATATTTTGCAATAATCAGGCCGCAATTGATTATACAAAAAATCCCAAATATCATACCAAAACCAAATTCATTGATATAAAGTATAATTTCATAAGAGACATTGTTCAGAAAAAAAGTGACTTTGAAATACATTTCTACACATCAGATGGTAGTTGATCCTTTGACGAAGCCAATACCGAGAGATGTGTATTTTTCTCACATGAGGATGATGAGATTATTTTTTAAGTGATTTTCTTTTATATGTATTTTTGCAGACTCTAAATGTTATTTCCTAATTTTTGATGAATGATAATTACATTTCTTTTTTATGTAAATTAACACAATGAATAGTATGTCAAATGAGATGAATGGCTTTATCACCGAGCATTCGCCTCCAATGCTTCTGTAGCATTAAGAGATGAGACATCATTACTTCAAGTCACATATGTCGCTCTGATAGAGTTCAAGATGAAGTTGTTTTCTTAAAATAGTCGATATGGTTACCCACAACCAAATATCTCATTATTCCAGATACGAACAAAAATATTACATTGGTTATTTTGTTCGATTGTCTCACGTCAATTGTATGAGTAACAATTGGACTTAAGTCTGTATGATGTTGATAAAGGATATGCACTCTATGTGAGTTATATTATAAATAAATATCTATTCATCATATTATGTGATTCATATCATGTATACTTTTTTGATTATGAGGATAGTGCGCAAACGTGCCGTACCCTCTTTCCCACTGGATAAGAGTCCCGAAGCAAATATGCTTCCCGTGTACCCTTATTGACTTTCAACTATATTTGAGATCAATTATTAAAGTTATTTTCATTTGTATACTACTTACGGCTATGGATGATTCGCTAATATGGGGTTTGCCTAAAAAATAATGATAATTAGTTATCAAAGTAATATATGTGTGAAAGGAAGATTATTTTAAAAACTACATCCAAGCCATGACCATTATTATGTATTTGTGACTAAATAATGTGGATATATGATCTTCACTATAGTTTAGGGCACAACATAAACATCTAAGTAATTAAGTATCCCCAACAAGTGTTTGTTGTGCTTCCACTGTCCATTGTTTCTGTAGTTTGCACAACCTATTCTTCATATAATATTTTTGACAAGTTATTTTAAATGAATCGTATTTCATGTGAGAGTGAGAGGTTAGATTTGGCGGCGGCCATGAATTGAGAACATATTCCATTATGTGCGAGTGGGAGATGACGTATATGATAGAGATAAACCCATAATAGTTTGCCCCATCAAAATTTAAATAAATATATCTAATAGATTTTAAGTATATATATATATATATATATATATATATATATATATATATCCTTATTAGTTAATTAAGAGATAAACCTTCAAAATCCTTATCGGTAAGGAAAGGATAAATATGACACCTTCTATATAAGAAGAAATTACGTATTATTTTGTACGTATATTATTTTATAGAATTATAGAGAAGGAGAGATAGGTTGTAGAAAGCAAGTTTGGTTCTAGAAATCAAACTTCGATCCATGAAGACTATGGGAGGCTTGAATTGCATATCAAACAGTGAGTCATCTTATATTATATCAATCCATGTATTTCTACTCCCTATTGTAGCTTTAATTAATAATTTTAACATCTAATATTACATACTCACTTTAAATCTGGTACGATTAATTTCATTTGATTTTAATTTGAACCTGATTTTTTAATCTAATATTTTTTCAATTTCTTTTTATTGAAAATTAAGGTATTTTATCACTATTTAATTATATTTTGATCACAAAAAATATTTTAATATCTAAAAAAATTATATTTATAATTTTAAAATCCAATTGAACTTGGTTTAACCCGGTCAAACTCGTAAATATACTCATGTTTAAAAACAAAAAACTTTGGCCCCAACCCCTTTGAAAAGAGTCCTGATAAAATAAACTTCTATTTTTTAGGGCTTAAGAGTAAATTTATTTAAACTGTTTAGTGAACTATTAGCTCAAAGTGAATCCAATCATTTATTCACATCATACAAAATCTAGAAAAAATTACTCGTATTGTTTAACCATCTTGTAATTTGAGAGTTCATGTTCACTTGAGTTGATATAATAATATTGGCAAATACTATTTTTTCCCATATATCCATAAATACCTTGATTTATACGCTCCTTACTTACCGATGCTGTCTCAAATTAATCAAGATTGGATAATTTTGGTCTTAAGATTGAATTCTGATGCATGATGTGGTTTGTTTATTTGAAAGCCTAGTTTACTTTTACTTACGTGAATTTTTTAAAATGTATTAACTTATAATGGAGTACAATTTATATGCAGAAAAAAATAAGGGTTTTTATATCCAAAGCCAAAAAAAGTTGCTCATTGAATGAGTATCTTCTGAATGTGGTGATATAAATTTTGATGAAAATTGATTTATCATTATATTTACAAATGTATCTTGACTATTATGAATAGTACCAAGAATAGAGATACGTTATCTCCTAAGTATGCAATTTACAATGAGAAGTAAAGTTGATGAAAATAGACTAATTACTATATTTACAAAATGAATCTTGACTATATGTGAACAATAGCAAGAATAGAGAGATGTTATCTCCTAAGCATGCAATATATAATTAGAAGTAAAGTTGATAAAGATATTTAAATTATTAAAAGAATTGATTCATCTTCTTCTACCTTTTTTTGAAAAATGGTCAATATCATAAATACCCTAGTTAAATTTTATATTATTATAATATTCAAACGGTTGGAATATTTTATTTTCCCATCTTCTACATTTATCTAGGTTTAGGACCGGTCGAACCATAAATTCTTAACCCTAAATCAACATTGGAATACATATTTTTGTTGTTTTTTTTCTTAGAAAATTTTTCACCCGATTTTAATTGTGCTTGATAGCAAATTCATTGGTTTTCAATTAAAAACAAAATTAAAATTAAGATTAGAAAAACCATCGATTTAAGACCCGTATACATAAAGCTTAATTATTTTTGCAAAATGGAATGAAAAACTTGTGCCACTAATATTTTTTTATGCAGCAACATCTCTACATCACACTAAAATTTCCATTTTTGGCATTAAATTTTCTTGACCATTGTCCATTTCTATCATTATTTGTTTACATTAAACGTTCGCATGCAAAAAGATATTTGGCATAAAAAACGGTGCAATAATTAGAGTTGTTGTCATGTGACCGACTAAACGGTGTTCTAGTTATTTTCATAGTTTCGTGGATCGAGTTACTTGTAATTAAGTACAAAAGAGGGGGAAAGTGATTCATTTAAATAATTGTTATTTTATTTTTTGTATTAGTCTTTATTCTTGTTAATACAAGATTGATTAATTAACTGTTAAGTCGATAAT
The DNA here is from genome assembly GCA_033002965.1 of Piper betle. Classification (NCBI taxonomy): domain Eukaryota; kingdom Viridiplantae; phylum Streptophyta; class Magnoliopsida; order Piperales; family Piperaceae; genus Piper; species Piper betle. The sequence goes on along the minus strand of JAURVB010013185.1, from coordinate 7,127 downwards.
TAAGTCTTGCTAATCAGAATCCAATGCTATTGAATGTGACGTGTCGTCTATAAAACATAACCTCATAATGTGTGTGTGCATGCACAGCTCACACATTGCCCATCGAAATAAAGATGTGAGCTGTTCGAATATTGAATGATGCTAATATTCTACCGAGAAGAGGCCACTTGTCCTCGAGCCGTACTAGTTGGATAAGAGTGTAATGATGATGATGAGGACGACGACAACAACGATGACAACAAAAGACACTGATTGGGGCATTTTCGCATTCTTTCTTGGGTTTATACAAAAGTGGAAATCTTCAAAACCGTGCATCAAGTTTAAAGGCATAAACCCTTCTAAATGATCCAAAACCACCCAAGTGCGGAGCCTGCTATCAAACCAATACCTAAGAACAATGCCATGACCACTCCAGCACTCTCCGCTTTATCACTAGCAACTTACTAGGGAGCCAGAATCATCAAGGCACTAGTCAAATACCCATTTGTGACTCTAATCCCACTTGTCAAAACCATACTTGTGCTCCTGATCTAAAGAAATGAGGCCCATGGAGGCTAGCTGCATAGAGAGGATAAAACAGAAGCCTTGCTGCACAAGACCATGCAGCTCTTGTAATGCTGCTTGGACCATATGCTGCTGTCAAACACTTCCCTACCAACTCAAATATGTTGTAAGCAGTTATAAGCAAGAGGGGGTACCAATCCCCAAGAAGCTTTGATTTCACATCCTCAATTATAAAACCCGGGGAATATGGATAGAGTCACCGTATAGATGATTAAAACTGCAAATGCTGCCCATTTGATCTGTCTCACGACTGCCCAAAACTTTGGTTTCATTTTTAGCTCATCGGTGCAAGCATAAACCTTTGAGGAGACGACTGCTGACACAAGATTTTTGTTGTGTGTGTAATGCTGCACGACCGGATGTTGAAGAAGACCAGGCATACACTCACAATGAAAATAGAAACTAAGAAGTAGAGACGGGCACTTGTTCTCAGCCCATGATGAGTTGAGGGAGAGATGCTTTTGTTAGTATTCTCAGGAAGGAAAGGAGAACACCTGCAATAATGCGAGCATTAAGAGATTAATTGTAAGCTAAAAAAACAAGTGGCACCGAGAATGACTTGAGAACTAAAACAATGGCTCGTTTGCTTGTTTATATTCACACAGTTGACCATATTCATGAAATTGAAAGGGTTATGATTCTCTTTGTTTGCACTTCAAATTGGATCTGTTATGTCCGTATGGTGCATAAGCTAAATTAAGCAGTTTGTTTACAGAGAACGGATGATAACATGAATTGACAATTTAACAAAATTTGATTTAGAGTGTCTTCTGCAAATTTAATATCTTAATCAGACTTTAAAATACAAACTAAAAAAATGCTGCAATCTTGTGTTAGAGAGATTTTTGTACCTTCCAAGACTAAGAATGACAAAATTATTTAACAAAAAATGCTAGAAATATTAAGTAAACATTATTGTGATATGTGAATAGAACACGTAAGATCCCAATTCTTAACTTCAAGCACTCAAGGTCTCTCAAAAAGAACAAGTTTTACGTGCTTTATATATTTTATGGTTGAAAGATGTGGCAAAATTATAAGACTGAACGCAAGCCTGTGAGGGAGGAGGAAATGGATCATAAATTTGTATGAGCTTCTAGCATACAGAAATAAAAGAACTATTTTAGAGGGTGAGCACTGTTTGTCGATAACTAGCAGCAACATGTAACTCTGATACCATATTGTACCAAGCCATCCAAAGGCTCAATCCGTCTAGGCTCAACAATGACAATCAAAATAAAATAAAGAAAACTTAATGGAAGTAGAACAGACCAAACAGGCACAGACAAATCACTGATGGATACTAACAAGCTACACTACACTCTGAAGTAGCAGTTCCTGCAAATACAGCTTGCATGTATCTCTTGGGAAGCTGTCCAACAGAACCAATCAAGGTTCCCCCCACCAAACCATCAGCTAAACCACAAACCACCGCTGCTGCAACTGTAACTCCATAAGCGCCATCTCTTTTGCTTCCTGTTAAATGCATCCATTCCAGAAGTGGGACTAAGATTAGAGAAAGAACAACGAGAGACAAACCCAAGTTTATTCTCAGCTTCAGACCAATGCTTCTCCTGCAATCTCCACGGCACTCCAGCAGAGCAAGAACTGGTAGTGAAGAGCTCATGTAAGCCACAGAGAAGACCCTGCTCACATGCTTCTCTGGATAAAGGTGGCCAAAATAGTCCACAGCAGTGATGAGAGCATTCCATGGCAGCAAATTACTTGCATCAAGTATAAAGTGGATCAAATAGGCAAGTCCATAGTAATTCCTTGGCTCTTCCTGGGTCTTTGTTCCAAGCCTTAGGCTTGCCTTCTTCGATACCGAAACTGACACTTTCAAGCTTTTCTTCGTCGGCTTGGCCTTTTATAACAACCAAACATGTAAGCTTTGATGTGAGACTCTAGAATGCAATCACAAGGTCTTGTCATGGGCATTAACATTAAAAATCAGCTAGGAGTGGTCCTTGTCACTAAAATCTGTTCCCCTACGCCTGATATCCTATATATGGGACGGTTGGCTCCAATAGTGCAAAATGTAACCGTGCGGGAATGTGATGGGCGTCAATCAGCTCATGAAGGGTACTTCCACTGTCACTGAATGGAGGGGTGTAGGCTGGTTGGTTGCCATTAGATTCCCTCCCTGAGTTGTGTGCAGATTGGACTTTCTAGCCATTACTAGAGAGGCTACAACAGGTCCATAATGCAGAGTTTAGCCTTCTTAGGCCTTTCATAATGCAGGTTCTGTGCTTCGCAAAGTGGTTAGGCAGTTGACAAGAGAGGCAAAGTGTTCTAGTCCCACCAAAAACTGTATATCTTTGGAAAGGACGTGAATGTAAAGTTTGCCTGAAGCATATGTCGTGTCCCAGTTACAAAGTGAAGAGCTCCATGCATTACTCCTCATGTTTTATGCTAAAAGAGGAATGGATGGTTGCCATTCATTTGTGTCACTTGGATAAGGAGAAACAAAAAGGGTGGCTTGCCACCGATCTCCCTTGTTTTTCTTGCTTTTCATGCATCTGAGAGCACTTTTTGGCCTAAGTGGCTTGGTTGAGTGTAAGTAACACAGGCTAATAGCCAAGCAAGATTTGGAAGGTTATAAGAGCTTGAGAAAAAAATGAAGCTTGGTAGCTGGTGGAGAGTGGGGAAAGATTTTTATATATGATGCTCCCATGATTTACAGAAGACCACCTTGGTCTCATCATCTAATATCAATGTAATAAAGGCAAAATGAGGCATGACAAATTGGAAGATGAAAGGGATTTGATCGTACCAATTAGAGTAATTTTTAGGGACGTCAACATACAGACGCATCCGTCCGTGCACACATCGATATGTTGAAAGATGGCGTGATTTCACACAGTGATCATGGTGGGTTAACGCCATATACGACAACCGACCAGGGAGAAATCAGACGCCCACCGCCTCGCTCAAACACGCGACCATCTTTTCCCTCTAGCACGGCAAACACCCCCGCCCTCCTCCCTCGACAGCCATCGCTGCCCAAGCCCCCTCTTCCGCCGCCCTCCTCCATTGACAGCTATCAACTCCCCTCTTCCGCCCTACTCCCTCGACACCCGTCCATTGCCACCCAACCCCCTCCTCTGCCCTTCTCCATTCTCCCTCGACCTCCTCAACCCGTCCACCACCTCGAACACAACCTCACCTCACCTCACCCACCCCCGACCACAATCCACACCCTAACCCCTCCCCAGTTCCCCTCCTAAGCGCCTCCCTTTGCTTCCTACACCTCGTGCAAGTAGCCTCACGTCGCTTATTGTCAGAGTATTCACCTTTACACACACACACTTGTACATGGGTTCGTTGTTGTTGAATATTTGTCACTTGCTATTGGTTGTCTTTGCTTGAAAGTTTGATTCTTTTTGTTGTTTATTTTTACGGTCAAGGCGTGTTTAGTTTCGTCTTCTGGATGTGCCCAAGTGACCCCTGGACTCCCTAGGTGTTGTTTTTTTATGATTTATTAGTTGCAATTGGTATTTGGTTGCATTATTAACCATGCAATTAAACACTATTATAATCCTGAATTCTTGCTTTTATAAAGAGAAGTGCATCACTGTCGGCTTCAAATGGATTTCTTAATTTGACCGAATGTGAAATCAAAGGCCTCTCTTGAATGTTTGTTAGTTTTCACTTCTAGGTGAGGAAACTATATTGTTGGTTTCGTAGAGCTAAACTTAGATTAAACAACCCAAGAGCGGGATCCCACATCATAAGGAGCAAACACGTCTGTCATTAGGTTATGACAAGAAGCATGGAAGAAAATTATTTGGGCCTCTTTCTCTTCGTTGATTGGTTCACATTTTATATATTTTGGTATAACTATTATTAGGTAAACCATGGAATTTTTTATTGTTCATCATTATTTTGGTATCGGTTTTTATCAGGTGAAATATGAAACTTCCAACTATGATGCATGGAATTTTTCTTGTCTCCACAAGTTGATTGTGACATTTTGCCTTCATTGCCATGGTTATTATTAGCTGAAATATGGATCTTTTTATTGTTCACTATTATTTTGGTATCATTTTTATTAGGTGAAATGGATAAGTACAACAACAATTTTTTATACTTGCACTTGTGTTCACCAATAGATATCGTATTCATTGTAAAAGTCATAAACGATTCAATGATACCCAATTCTTTTTCATTGTAAAAGTCATAAACGATTCAATGATACCCACTTCTTTCACTGTTAGCCATTTTATTCACTGTATAAAAGACTGACTACAAATTCACTTTTGTTCAACGTTAGGCATCGTAAATTCCAGCCCAGAATGGCAAAAGAACGAAATTGAGAATAATGTTTGGACAAAACAATTCTTCTATAATGATTTTCAAAAGAACACATGTATTCAGCATCAGAGTTGTTATCCACTATTACCATAACATGTAATATTCCCTTATACCTTCTTCCTAAATATTTTTGCATTGAAGAAAATTAGAAGAACAAAACATTGAAGAGCAGAGAACTTCAATTAATCTTCAAATGCCAATGCTTCGTAGAATGAGTTCTAGTTCATTCTCATCACTTCAGAATTTGATTGCCAAATTGCAACTTGTTATCAACCCCTTCACAGGCCTGCGAACATAATAATGACAAACAAATTTCTTCAGTCTGTAACATCTACACATAATACGATATTAAAGAAAAAAATCTTACGTGAAGCAAGCCCATAAAAGGGTTTGATGGCGTGCAAACTTGCAAATGAAATTGTTATGTTGACAACTTGTCTTTCTGCGTTGTCTTCCATCCTTTAATCAAATCCGTCATTTGTGTTAACATTATATGTCTCAGTTGGTTGCCCTTTTATTAATTTTTTGGTTAGAGACAAATTTTCCTCCAACATCAACAAATAATTTAAGCCCTCATAGTCTCTGTCAAATAAATAAGTATAACGTTGTATAATTCACCACTACCTACAAAGTTAATATGTTAGTGCAGTTCAGGTGTCCCTCGTCACGTTCATTGATGTCAATCTCAGTATAGCTTTCGGAATTATACATTCCATATGCCTATGTCACCTTCAGTGTAAAATAATTTTGGTTAAAATAGAATTCACACATCATGTAACAATGAATAATTTTACAAATACTGAATACAGATCCTTAGCTTTGGCATATGAGGAATGCTTATCACCTAAAAATAGATCTGCATATAACTGAATAATTATATTACTTTAACTATGAATAAGTTTACAAACAAATGAGTACAGATCCTCATAAGCGAACAATTCAACCCTAATACTCACGTACTAAGACTGTCCACGATAAACAATCATTTTAATGGTGAATAATTAATTTATCAATGGAAACAAACCAAAATTGGAGTTGAGAGGCAACCTCCAACTCAACAAAATGAAAACTGGTGTTTATATTGAGTTCCGTATTTTGTAAGCTTCGATGTTTACCGGTTACGATTTTCATATTTTGCTCACAAAAGTACTTAAATAGCAAATTCAAAAAAAACAAATCAGTGAGGTTGTTATGAATATTGTTAGCATTGTTAGTGGAATGATAGTATTGTTAGTAGGGTTGTTAATAGGGGTAATTGAGTATGGGTGTTTGGGTAATTTTACTAGGAAAGATGCCTACAAAAGGGGGTTGTAACAGAATTATGTAACAACTTTGTTTTGAAAATCAAATTCACCCTTTTAGAGATTGCTCCACCCCTTCCAACATTTCTTGGAACCAAGGAACCAGGACGCCCTTGTTCTTCCCCCTTGGTTACTGAAATTGCAGCCCTTCTTCCACCATTGTTGCTGTTGATTTTTATCCCCCTTCATCCAGGAAGTTCGTCCTCAAGATGGCACCAGCAAAGCAGAGTTCCAAGTCTTCCAAGGGCAAGGAATTGATTGTAGAGCTTGGAGGAGAAACCCCTTCTAGAGAAACCCCTTCCAGAGGTTAACTTCAAGTTTTTCATTACAAAATAATCATTTTAAATCAGGACTTCGTAAAATTTTTGCATGCAAAACAGTGTAAAAATCAAGTCAAACAACAGTTACAAGGGTGGCATGCAGATCGAGATAGTGATAAATTTTAAATCTCTGATTGTGAGAAACAGAAGTTGAAGATAGAGACCAATATGGTGTATGAGAGAAGCTTGAAGATGGAGTTTGGGACAGCTGTTGCCAATGTTAGATTTTGGACGTATATATACATGAATATATAATTGTATCATATGTTATTATTAAGATTTAGTCTAAATTAAATTAATTTATTAAAGTTAAAATTAATGAGTTATTAATATTTAAGATAAGGATGAATAAATATGTATAAATGTTATTTTCATAATTTCTAATTTATAATGGGTTAAACTGAAATTATGAAAAATTTCTGATGTGTCTCAGAATCTGAGATTTTTCTAGTACTTTTTTTTTTTTACCAACCTTTTAGAACTTCAAGTTTATAATTTTCTTAAAAATTATACAAAAGACTACGAAATATATTGAAAGTATTAGTGTCCCTAATAGTATTATGGTTAAACTAACTATAGGATTATGGATGTGCAAACTTATCAACTGTGTCCTGTCTCTAGCTATAAC